>LGRX02027368.1:0-30239 GCA_001247695.2 Cymbomonas tetramitiformis | reverse complement strand
AACCTGTATAATCCATCCACCCGAGCAGTGGCTCTAGCCTCGGCATAGCCAGGCGACAGGTGAGAACCTGTATAATCCATCCACCAGAGCAGTGGCTCTAGCCTCGGCATAGCCAGGCGACAGGTGAGAACCTGTATAATCCATCCACCCGAGCAGTGGCTCTAGCCTCGGCATAGCCAGGCGACAGGTGAGAACCCGTATAATCCATCCACCAGAGCAGTGGCTCTAGCCTCGGCATAGCCAGGCGACAGGTGAGAACCTGTATAATCCATCCACCAGAGCAGTGGCTCTAGCCTTGGCCATGCCAGGCGACAGGTGAGAACCTGTATAATCCATCCACCAGAGCAGTGGCTCTAGCCTCGGCATAGCCAGGCGACAGGTGAGAACCTGGATAATCCATCCAACAGAGCGGTGGCTCTAGCCTCGGCATAGCCAGGCGGCAGTTGGAGATCTGGATAAAGCTCTGCGCATCCGAGGAGGCGGTAGGGGTTTAAAACCTTTCCTCCGGGCCGGCATCCCGAGAACTGTCAGGTAATTGGCAAACCTATTGTCATCACCTGTAAGTGTACCGTGTTGGAAGGTTTGAAACCTTGAGCGTGGTAATGGATGTGAGATCTCGAGCCTTGGGGGAGCCTGGTAGTGCAGATGGCAGACCGGTGAGAGGCCGACCCTTGTGCTTAAGAGGTTGATCTCCTTATTGCGGTGTGTCTTGGGAAGTGTAATGTCATCCCAGACAACAGGCGGCTGAGACCTGTATACAGGGTAGAAGTCTTACCGTGGCGGGCCGGCCCGGGGCCGCAGAAGCTCGCTCCGGGCCGAAACCGGGCCGACGGGGCTTTCGCCCCCGGGCCGCACAAAAATATGAGCCGGCCAAACTTCGGCCAAAAATATAGGCATTTTATGCCACTTTTTATCAAACCCCCATACTTAATTTCAAAATTTCGGGCATTGTTCTTCCTTGACCGTTTTGGCCGAAAGCGGGCCAGCGGAAATATAGTTTACGGGCCGTAAAGAATTTTGGAAGACTTCTACCCTGCCTGTATAATCATCCTGAGCAACAGTAGAAGATCTGTATAAAAACTTTACTGGTCCGACGTGGTCAGCGTGGACGTGACCTTCCCTAAGGGGGGGGGAGTTGTGCTAGGAGGCAAGCACAAGAGCAAGAAAAACGGCTAAGTACAAAACGCAAGAGTACTCTGTCAGTACGGAGTACAGTAGGACCGATCAGAATGATGTTGATGTGAGGTGCCTAGCCTGTTGTACGGAGTACTCAGTACAGTTGAGTTATGGAGAGAGTTCCTGAATGCATAAGAACTCTAAGTGTAACCAGTTTCGGAGATGAGAACTGAACTGAGAATTGTAAGCCGTAACCGCTGTATATTGTGTATTGAAAGCATGCACTTGAAAGCAAAAGCATAACTTGAAGGATTTACGAAACCGAAGTCCGATAGTTGAACTATATAGATTTACGAAACCGAAGTCTTATAGTTGACCAAGCGTAATCATACCTCGTGCGGTCGTTTAATAAGTGTAGATAGAATAAGTCCGAAAGTGTAAAGAAGAGAAGAAACTGGAGTGGTAGCCTCCTACACATTTTTACCCTGCATCAAATTGATATGGCAGGAGCGGGAATTGATCCTTCCTTGCTAAGGTGTAGTGAGCCTTGTATAAATCATACCCTTACACAGATACGCATATGCGGGTACCAATATCTGTGAAAAACTGCTAATGCTACCTTTGCCAAGACCGTGGTTTGTCATCGGATTCTGTGGCCAGTCATCCGAAGCTACCGGAGACATCGACTGAGGTAGACGGAGTTGTGATCCTGAGTTATGCTTGACACACATAACTAAAACAAAATTCACATTAGTACGTGGCGAATCCACTCTCACTCATCGCGATAGATGTTCGTCAAAGCGTGCGTACTGGACCAATAATCAAGAGTGAGCAGACCGGGTAAAGGATTATAAGTCCAATCCCGTTAAGCAGGGCCACTCCGTTTGCATTAAAACAAGCCCCCGGTGAAATAACTCCGGAAACAAACACGGGCTCCCCGTTGCCGCCTATGATCCTCCAAAGTAGCTTAAGGAGGGGAGGAAGGGTTGGGTGCACTATATCAGGCCGAGAATCGTGCGATTATAAATCGTTAAATCGTGGGATCATCGTTCGCTAAAGCGACGACGGCTAGCGCAATAATCCGTAACGTACACCTCGGATACTTTGAATCGTCACTCTGACGCACGATACGTGTGGATCAATCAGTAATCCAGCGTCAATCTGTATCACGAAACGCAATTCATTGAACCTTGAATCGTCACTCTGCAATACGATACGCAATTCAAAGGGGGCTACATCCTAAGAACTGTAAGGCATAGCCTGTAAGGCATAGCCTGTAAGGCATCATGCTAAGGTGAGGGACTAAAGTGGACTCAGTTCCCCCCAAAATCCTAAAACACCATGAGGGACGCCTCAAATCGGTGTAAGAAGACTGGTACCAGCAGAAGCAACAACAACAATGACATCAAAGACATATACAAAGGTACGCCCGTTGTGAGGTCACAACTCTTTTAAGAGGGGAGATCTGTCAGGGTCATGACCGATGACATATGTGTCATACATGTCATACGTGTCATACCTGTCAGACATGTCATACCATGTCATGTCATGTCGAGTCATGTCACATATTATAATGACAGGCAGTCGTTAGTACGGTCGACTATGACTGTACATGTCGTCAGATGATAAGTCACATCATCTGTCATTATTCAAGGAAAGACTTGAATAACACCTGTCATCGAGAGTTCGTGCAAATAGTCTGAGAAGGCTTGGTTCCCTTGATGCAGCGCCATAAGGTGTTTCTTGGCTACTGATCTCTTATGAGGGTTACCAAATTGGCTGAGGAATATCCGTCTGACCATCTCATATGTGGCATCCGGTTGCTGTGCCACGACCTGGAAATAGTGTCGGTCATTGGTTTGGATAAGAGTCAGGAATACTGTGATCAGGTCCTTGTCCTTGACTCCTGGATAGGTGAACTGAAAATACCGGTCCACCGTGTCCAACCAAACTTCTGCGTCCTGTCCAGATTTGAATTCCCTAGGTGGTGTCATCTTCACCTTTGGGACCAAACTGGGTGGAGCTGGTGCTGGAACAGAATCTTCGTCAGGATCTGTAAAGACTATTGGAGGATTGTCTTCTGTGTACTCAGTCTCTGGTTCCTGCGGTTCATTGGCTGGATCCCTATATCGGCTCATATCGGGCTTCATACGACTGATGTTGTCGAAGTATCCTATCTGGTCGAATCTGGTTTGAGTGTTGTCATAACCAGCGATCCACTTCGGAACCTTGAACCGGCTGAATGAATCATAGGAGCCTAGAATGTCGAAAAACCATGTCGATGGATCTGGATTGATGGCTGGAATTTCTGGTTCTTCCTCTTCGAATACCACCATCTAAAAAACAAAACACAACACAAAAGATACCTTCAGCTAATCAGCTAACTGAGTGTGTGATATATATATATATATATAGTATATCTGTATGTTTACATACATGTAGTACATTTGTACATTATAATGAGGTAATTATGTATATATATTCACCTTCTTCCCCCCTCAAGGAAGTGTGAACATAAGGCAGTTGTCAATTGCCTTTACCTCATATGTAGCATGCATTCCTTATAGGAAGCAGCTGTTACAGTTTTAGGGTTGCAGCCCTACAGTCTTTGGGTTGTAGCCCTGCAGTTTTTGGGTTGTTGCCCGAAATATTATCATATCTGTGCTGATTACAGCATGATATATTTATGCCAAACACGAAGTGTATCCAATATTTAAGTGGTATTTAGGGCATGTTACGTTACAGTGGCCCATATCCCCAACAGTGTGTTTAGGGTGTTACTTGATATCAGTAACCCTAAAATAGGTAAAATTAAAGCAGTATAAATATTTTGCAAACATTTTTAAGCAAAACTGCATTTAATGTCACACTGAATGTTGCGTGGTTTGCAGGAGGTATGTTACACCCCTGACACACACATTTAATTTTTAGGGTGTTACATGGTGTTACAAGTGCTGCATAAATCAGGGATTATTTATTGATAGCCGAATAATCATATTAGCAAAAAAATCAACCCGAAATTTTTATTTTGAAATCATGCGTAAAACATTTTTACGCATTTCGTTACAGCCAATATGTACACCCCTACATATTCCACACCTGCTATCTAGGGTGTTACACGAGATATGACTATGGTCGTCGTGATTTTCTGATACCTTAATAGGTATAAAATCATAATATCAAATAAAATAGGGTCGAATTTTCAATTTTCAAATCTATCGCAAACGAATTTCACCCATTTTGGCCGTTTTTCGGCTTATTTATTGTTTTCCATAGTAATATATCTCTCTGTGTGTGTAAGCTGCAAAGTACAGAAGTACTGCAACTCACTTCACTTTTGCACATGACGATTTTCATGGCATAAAAGTGAATATTCCTGTATGTCAACATCTGTGGTTGATCATATCTGTGGGTTTTACTGATTTGAAACCCATGGAAGTAAATGCACTCCCTGATGATATTTAGGTATACCGACTATAAGCGGATTATCCACTTTAGTGATAACCTATCAACCTATGATATGTTTGAGCATATGACTGTGCTCTAAGAGTATATCAAAAATGATATCTCTAAATTTCAAATATATCTGGACATAGCTTGATTATAATCAAAGCAGTTTAGCACATCACATATATATGTGTGTGTATGTCCACAACAACCTATGTCAGCTCAATATATGTATGTACTGATCTGGTTAGGTACATGCATTTGTGCTGATCAATACTGAGTCAATTGTCAGAATGCAGTATAGTGGTTGTTGTTGCTCCAGCGATGTGTGAGAGTGAATGGACTGTGCTCAACAGTTACCAGCTGTTGTAATGAGCACAGTATTTTGCCTTCGGGTTTGGAGATAACTCCATCCAGCCCTACAGCATGTTGTATTATCCTGCTCCCATATGTATCGCCATTTTTGACATTCCACACGCACATGTGTTTGTGGAATGGTATCCATATTATCATGCACATGATAGACATTATAGTTGATCAATTCACTCTGAGTCAGTGAATGTCAATATATACAGTAAATGTCAGTGTGTGTGCAAAGTGTAGTACTGCTGATTAGTACTTTTGCCAGAGTGTGTGTGTTCACTTTACACACTTACAGGAAGGTGACTTCTGGTATTACAATATTCCCAGATAGTTATCATGCAGGATGGTGATCAGCATACCATGTACTGAATGAATCTAGCATGATATATATCAAGTTAAGGGTTATTGTAATCCTGATATAATCTCATTCACAATAATGAGTTGCTGGTTGATTTTACATGTAGCTCTGGTGAGTATTCCTTCCCGTAATCCACCATAGAACGGTATGTGATCCGAAGAGCATCTCGGCTCCACCGGGACATAACGAGCTAATTATGATGTTAAGACTACTTTCAGGCACCTTATGCTAACATGAGTTCTAATATAATCTAGCATGCACTGCAATGTGCTTGTGGAATGTTCAGTACATTGCAAAATAATGCTAATGTTCCAGTTGCTAACGTGATCAAACTGGTATATATATATACTACAGCTGATATCATGATCAAGCTGCTTTGGTGATGCATGCACAACTTACAATATTGCAATCACTCAGTATAAAATGTATACATGGTGTAATCAGGGCTCTTCATGACTACTATGACTACACTTGAATAGTGTTCTCTCGGTCGTACTCATGACTTGAGTAGTACCGCGCTTCCCTGACTCATGACTTGAGTAGTACGGCGGGCGATGAACTCATAACTTGAATAGTACCACATGCGGCCAACTCACGATTTATTCACGTATTCATGACTAAAACACTAGATTCCCCCTTAAAAATTGCTTATGCCCACCTTGAGGCTTGAGCACGGTGCTGGGCCCTACATGGCTCTAACGCTCTACGCTCTAGCCGGAGATGATGAGTGTTTGGCACGATAGGTGTATGTGTGGTGAGCTCAGCAAGCCATCATATGCTCGATGTATCGTGCTACATCACGAGATGTCGATTTTACAGTGGCATCCTCACTTGCTCACCGCCTTCCGCACTTTCACGAATGACGTAAAATACCCTACGAGTTTTGGGTTCCGGTCCGGATATGCCGATGATGAGTGTTTGGCACGATAGGTGTATGTGTTGTGAGCTCAGCAAGCCATCATATGCTCGATGTATCGTGCTACATCACGAGATGTCGATTTTACAATGGCATCCTCACTACCACCTGCCTTCCGCACTTTCACGAATGACATAAAATACCCTACGATTTTTGGGTTCCGGTCTGGATATGCCGATGATGAGTGTTTGGCACGATAGGTGTATGTGTTGTGAGCTCAGCAAGTCATCATATGCTCGATGTATCGTGCTACAGCTTTCTGACAGCCCCCCCATAAACGCAATACATATATTCTATGACGGATGACACCCGTGAAGTGAAATTCAAATTGGCCATTCCCAAGGCAAAGTGGTCATTTTCACCTCCCGGGCGTCATGCGTCATGAGCGATCCGGAGGGAATCATGCGAGAAGATGTCCGCTTTCACGATGTATTCGTTTACCGTAAGATTAGACATTAGAGAGGTTCCGCAAGCCGAATTCGGTCAAAAAACGGGTGACGTGGACAATTTCACGAGACACGTCGGACGTTGGCGTAATTTTGCTCCGAATTATGGAAAGATTCTTACGCGTGAAATGAAAATTAACACTGAGGGCTCCGTTTTTTCTTAACACTGTAAATCGTCCGAATTCGGGAAATCGCTTCCGAATTCGGATGAAAATTGTTTATATAAATTGAAAATCACGCGTGCGCTTCATGCATGTGACGGATTTTGGCTCCCAAAAGATGCTCTTTTGTTTGTATGTGGTGTGCACATGCTACTGCAGTGCAGTCAAAAGACTGCGGAGAATTGACCGTCGCTGCCATTTACAACTTTCGATATCGCGAAAGCATTCGAAATCTTTGCGACTGCGGACTGTTTCACACGAAAAATGGATTTCGCGTTTTTTGCGAGACTGAAAGATTCCCTGGCGTCATTTTGGAATTACGCCAGGACCCAAGAAGTGACTCGACACAAAATCCCCCGTGGCACCGGGATTTGGTCCCGAATTATGAAAAGATGCCTTTTTGCGGAACCTCTCTATTGATGGAATATTATGTAATCCGACGATCGTCAAAAATCACAAACACGCCATGTCGCCATCTGATGTCTCCAGGACAGTAGCACAGTGTCACGAGGTGACACGATGGAGTTTTCCAGTGTCGTCTTGTACAGAATCGTGTCGGTTTGTGCAATTTCTGTCCGTTTTTACGTTCTTACAGTGACAACAATGCCGTTTGGTAGTTATTAAGTATGGAAATCTAGGTTATCGGCTGCCCGCCCCAACTTTGTTGCGCTACTGCAGGCACGCCTCCTTGTGATTTTAATCACATTACACGAAGTGCAATTTTTTTCAACGTTCGTAACGAATATAAATGTATTCACAAGGCGAATACCTTTCTCTTGAGCTCTTGATCGACCCCATCCGCAACCGCATCAGCTTTGTTTGCAGTCGCGACTGCAAGCTAAGTTGATGCGGTTCAAGATAGGGTCGACCAATTCACGACAGGCGAGGGGTGTTCTTGCGTTCTAGCGCTAGAAACTTGTCAGATATATTCGTATTAATAATCTGTATGAGTATATCCCGTAAGTTTCAGGTCATACCTTGAAGCATACTTCAAACAGTCGCATGTTGGTTCCAAACCCAAAACATCTGCCTTAGAAATAAATTGCGCGTCTCGCGTACAAGTAACTTGAAGCTTTGAGCTTCAAGTAACTTAAGGATATGCATCTTGGCAGTATTTGTGCCAAGTTTCGTGCTCTATGACGCACGGGAAGCCCTCGGCTGTTTGGCATCTTTGGGTTTGGGTTCGAACCCAAACCCAAACCCAAAACATCTGCCTTGGAAATAAAATGCGCGTTTCGCGCACAAGTAACTTGAAGCCTTGAGCTTCAGTTAACTTAAAGATATGTATCTTGGCAGTATTTGTGCCAAGTTTCGCGCTCTAGGACGCACGGGAAGCCCTCGGCTGTATGGCATCTTTGGGTTTGGGTGTCACGTTCGACCCCAAACCCAAAACATCTGCCTTAGAAATAAATTGCGCGTTGGGCGCACAAGTAACTTGAAGCTTTGAGCTTCAAGGAACTTAAATAAATATCTCTTGGCAGTATTTGCGCCAAGTTTCGTGCGCTAGGACGCACGGGAAGCCCTCGGCTGTTTGGCATCTTTTTTGATTAACCCAAACCCAAAACTGCCTTGCAGAATTGGAGTTATCATGCACTCTAAATAACGAAACCTGGCAGATACGTGTATTCATAACAATAATATGAATATATCCTGGAAGTTTCAGGGCCTACCGTCAAGCATACTTCAAACAGTCGCATCTTGACAAGAGGCGTTATGGGTTTGGATTCTCTTGTCAAGATGCGGCCGTTTCGAGCATACTCGAAGGCATGCTCTGAAACTTACGGGATACATTCGTATTATTGATACGAATATATCTGACAGGTTTCTTGCGCTAGAACGCAAGAACACCCCTCGGCTGTTGTGAATTGGTCGACCCTATCTTGAACCCCATCGACTTAGCTTGCAGTCGCGACTGCAAACGAAGCTGATGCGGTTGCAGATGGGGTCGATCAAGAGCTCAAGAAAAAGGTATTCGCCTTGTGAATACATATATCTTAGTTACGAACGTTGAAAAAAATTGTACTTCATGTAATGTGATGAAAATCACAAGGGGCTGTGCCTGCAGTAGCGCAACAAAGTTGGGGCGGGCAAGCGATAACTCGCATTTCCATAGTTAATAACTAACAAATGCGCAAATAGTGGCGCTGAAAGTCATTTCGCGTAAAAAGTCATTTCAGCGCACTAACAAAGGCGCAATAGTGGAATCACCGGAATCGGAAATTCAAGTTTCTTTCGTTTGTAATCATGGAACCTGATCCACGTCAGCAACATATTGTCGATCGACAGGGAATTAGGAATGCACGATTTAGAGATCTTCGACGGTTTAAATTGAATTGCAGAATCGATGACAGTCACCCCCATCGCGTTCCATTGCGTTTTTAAAGACCGTGTCAGAATGCTGTGGTGTGTGAGTGTGTTCACTTTACACACTTACAGGAAGATGACTTCTGGTATTACAATATTCCCAGATAGTTATCATGCAGGATGGTGATCAGCATACCATGTACTGAATGAATCTAGCATGATATATATCAAGTTAAGGGTTATTCACGTAGAGTACAATATTAGGTACCCTATAGTAGTATCTAGTAGGATGTGACTCCTTGTGTCACTCACACCTGAAGCATCGTAGTTGCGGTCGCGGTGTCACACGTTATGATGATGACACTGCGACACGCGCCCCTCTCAGACAATCTTCCCGCAGTAATAACTTGGCGGCGTAAGCCGCCACTCCTTACTCCCGTAATATTATCCTCGAGTCCTTTCACTGCCTGTGTTCAACCTGCAGTGATCGTACCGCCTTTTTCCGTACCCCTCTATGTAGCTAGTAGATATCGTGGTTCTCATGAGGTTATGGGCCTCGCTTACGCTTCCCCTGTATTTTCCAGGTTCTGATTCGCGAAATCTTGAGATTTTCCGCGTTTACTAGCTTCATTTTTACAGCCGGCATGGTTTTTGCGATGATCTCGGCCAACGCGACCGCTGCAAACTTTCTCTCGCTGCCACAAGGGAGTGGTGACCCCGGCAGCAATCTCTCTTTTCCGGAATTTGTGTCCCCGGAAATTCAGCCATTTCGATGGGAGTAGTGACCCCACTTTGGCGACCAACGTCATTTGATGACAACCTCTCAGCAGCAACCGCCGTCAGCCTGGAATTTCGCAGACCTGCTGCGCCCCGCGACCTGCCGCATTTTCAGTGACCCCCTCTTTCAGATCTGGAAATCGGATGTGTCATCCACCTCTCATCGTCGGTAGTGCTATTTTTGACCTTTCGGTATTTTTAACGCGCTGCCCTTTTCGTAAACTGAATGGACTCTTGGGAACCGGTTGCCCGTAAACCGTACATCTTCCTCAACCTCTTTGTCTTCTTCGTCATTCTTTACTAATCAGCCATTTGGCAGATTTTCTGGCCAGATTTTCAGCCCCATCGCGTTCGTCGACCCTTCTCTCCTCTCTACGCCTCTGGAAGTTGGGATTCATCGACACCAACCTGAACAGCCTAACCCCTCAAAAGCTGTTCCTCAACGGCCTCATTTTCAAGAAAATTCGACGTGTTTTGTGTGGGCATCGTCGACATTTTGCAGCCAAATGACTTCGCGCGATCTGCCAAGGCCAGTTTTCAGTTTTGACCCTTCTCCACGTCCCCATGGCGTGTGATGATCTTCGAGGGACCTGAAATTATCTTTGAGAACGACAATCAACATTTTCAACATTCTACGATCACACGTCGCGATCCCTTTCGTAGGTAGTGCTTAGAAGCACTTTACTTGGTAGTGCCTTAGAGGTAATTTGCTGAGTGTGCTTTTTGTACGTAAATCGGTAGTGCCCTAGACGTATTTTCTAGCATGCATACCGTAGTGTACCCTTCCATTGAATGGGTAGTGCTTCATCTTTAGTGACCACTTCGTAGTCAGGTAGTGTCACGTAGAGTACAATATTAGGTACCCTATAGTAGTATCTAGTAGTATGTGACTCCTTGTGTCACTCACACCTGAAGCATCGTAGTTGCGGTCGCGGTGTCACACGTTATGATGATGACACTGCGACACGCGCCCCTCTCAGACAATCTTCCCGCCGTAATAACTTGGCGGCGTAAGCCGCCACTCCTTACTCCTGTAATATTATCCTCGAGTCCTTTCACTGCCTGTGTTCAACCTGCAGTGATCGTACCGCTTATCCCGTACCCCTCTATGTAGCTGGTAGATATCGTGGTTCTCATGAGTTATTGTAATCCTGATATAATCTCATTCACAATAATGAGTTGCTGGTTGATTTTACATGTAGCTCTGGTGAGTATTCCTTCCAGTAATCCACCATAGAACGGTATGTGATCCGAAGAGCATCTCGGCTCCACCGGAACATAACGAGCTAATTATGATGTTAAGACTACTTTCAGGCACCTTATGCTAACATGAGTTCAGTTTGGACTTTAGGTTCGGGGTTATTATTATGGGCTCTGATAGCCCCTAGCCTGACCTGTCTCTGATCGGAACCGTGACTCCGCTAGTAGCTAGGATGACAGTACAGTAGTACTGTACTGTCAGTCATCACTTCGTATTATCCGGGTTTCCGAGATGCATGATAAAAGCACTCGGCCGGACTGATTATGGGAGCTTAGCCAGTTTGTTTTACCGAGCGGAACACCTGTTCTCGCAGGTTATGCGCGTCACCACTTCCCTAGTAATTCTGATGGCACAGCGCCTAGCTGTTGCCATGTTTGGCTAAGTTTTGACACAGAGATGGGGTGGGCGCCCCCTTAGGCAGTAGTTCGTCTTTTCGCAGTATGGCCTTCTTTTGAAGTGGAGATCAGTTTTACGAAACATTTTTCGGCAGCAGTATCGTCGCTCGCTATGGCTTCTTCTTACGTTTCACCTGGCCGGTGGAGAGGGCACTCCGCGTATTGTGGGTCGCAACCACTTTTAGCCAATCGGCTCATGACCTGTTTGATGTTGGTTTTAACGCTGAGACTTCTGCAGGGATTGGCCGCTGCAACAATTGATTTAACTGCTGCCGCCACTCTAGCCCACGCTCCCCATCTCACCGTCATTTTTATAATGGATACGCCGCAAAGACCACGTACGCGCGCTAGGGCGCGTAAATTAGCGACAATTTTCGATGATGTTGGAGCGTTGCATGCAGCCACGCCCACGACTCCGCACTTGGATTCGGCTGCGTCGGAGTCCTCGACTGCGGCTGCCACACTCGTTCATCGGTTGCGCAGAGATTCATTCGACGTTCAGAGTTCCAAAACCGCGGCAACGAAGGTGTTAGGCGACAAAGCGGCAAAATTCCGTGGGGACGAAACATCGGCTTCGGACATTTTTTCTCAATTGGTGTCCGAACTTCAGCAGCTCTTCACACTGCAGTCGCCGGCATTCGCACCCCTGTTTGAACTGACTGCTGCTGACACCCCTGTTCTGCCTGCTGCCAATGAACTGCTGTACTCTGTGCTGCTGCTGCTGACTGCGCCAGGGTCTCCTGCCCGTAATTGGGTAGAGGCTTCTGGTGCGGATGTTCCTGCTGATGGCAAACGCGCCACCCTGGAGGTGGTGCGTATGCTTGCTGACGCGTCGACTCCGTTCGACGCTCTGACTGAACTGCTTGAAGTGAAGATTTCTGACGAGTGTGACCCTGACGCGGGGATTCGCCTCTTCAACAGCTGCCTTCGGGATGCACAGCGTCTGACGACGCTGCCCGAAGACGCTGTTAAAAGGCAATTCCTCTCTGCCCTGTCTGGACCGGCTTACGCCACGCTGGTTGACTCGTTTGCTCGAGCTGACCAGCGTGCGGCTGTGAGTCTGCTCACCCTGCAGGCACGCGTGCGCGAGCAGTACCGCTGCGGGCGGCTCTCGGGCAAGCGCACTGCGGGGCGCCCCATGTCCGTAGCATCTTGCACCACTGACACTGGCCTGGCTTCGGCCATCGAGCGGCTCAGTTCTCAGTTGGTCAAGTTGCAGCGGGATGTGGATTCCCTTAAGAAGGGTGGCTCCAAGCCGCCTCATGGGAAACACACTCCGCGCAACTTCCACCGACCTGGAGTGCAGCCGCTTGCTCATTCCGCCTCTTCGGAGGTGGCTTTTGACAAGCGGTCTGGCACCTTTGTCCCAACGTGCAGGCACGAGAAGTGCCGCGCCGTTGGGTCAAAGCATTGGCTGAGTGAGTGTCCTCACAAGGACACTCACCCATTGTCCATTTCGGCATCCTACTGCCAAGCCGTCGAGTCTTATGACTCCGACGTGCTTGCCCTTCGTTTTCAGCGGTACTATGACGCTGGGGATGAGGGGTCCATGGAGCACTTGTGTGCTCTCGTGGGGCAACCTGAAATCTGTGAACTGTCTGCGCATTCCTTTGCTCCAGAGCCTACGGCTCTGCAGCAGTTCAAGGATGTTGCTGCCTCTGCTGAGTCTGCACCTGCTGAGCATCTTTCCATTGGCCGTGTTGCATTTGCTGAGGTCAGCGGTCCGCTTGCTGGTGGTGTCGCTGAGCCGACCACTGACAAGCAGCTGCTGCCGGAGGCCTCTGCACCCGTGCATGGGGGGCCGGTTGGCTTGCATGGGGTCAGCCGTGCCGCCTTTGTGCCGCCGTCTGCCTCTCTGGCTCTCGGCCCGATGGCCCCTGCTGACAATTCATTCAAAACATTCAACACTGTCCACCCTGCCTGGTTTGACATTGACCCTGAGCCTGTTGAGGTGTGTGATTCCGATGATGATGGGGAGGGCTCCGACTGCCCTCCTGGTGTCTGCCTAACTGAAATTGAGGGGGGTGCACCGCCGGCGGCTGCGGCATTTCGGCGGTTCGGAGTCCCCAGAGGCTCCAGGCCATTTGGCATCGGTGAGTTTGCACTCAGCCTTTTCATGGTGGCTACGTTTCTCTTCAGTGCTACGGCGATGCCGACCCTCGTGGTCGGCGGTGGTGTCAGGGGCCTGGTTGAGCCCGGAGCCACTTACGGCTACGATTCACTACGGTCTCATGAAGCACTACTGGATTCTCTTTGCCCGCCTGTGGTTACTGCTGGTCCGTCAATGCCACCGCGGGGAGTGACACAGTTCTTTTCTCAATCGACCTCAGCGGCTTTGCAATCTGATGGTTTTGCCACTCCGCTCTGGGATCCGCCTGACCCACTTGGGTCTGGTGGTGTCAGTGCTTGCAAATTCTCTTCTCAATTGACTTCGGATGCTTTTCTTGATTGGAATCCGTCTGCTGAACTCGGCTCTGCCGACCAGCTTTACAGTGGCTAGAGTCTGCTTAATTCAAATCTTGGAGGTGTGATTAGCCTTAGCCGCAGTGGTGGGTTGTGCCGGGACAAGTCCCCGGGCACCCAGCTAAAAGTATATCTGTTTCCAGTGAAGTGCTGTTTGTTATCTGTTTAGTTAGCTCCGCTTGCCTAGCCCTATTGGCTACAGTCACAACTCCGGGTGGTGTGCTGGACTTTAGGTTCAGGGTTATTATTATGGGCTCTGATAGCCCCTAGCCTGACCCGTCTCTGATCGGAACCGTGACTCCGCTAGTAGCTAGGATGACAGTACAGTAGTACTGTACTGTCAGTCATTACTTCGTATTATCCGGGTTTCCGAGATGCATGATAAAAGCACTCGGCCGGACTGATTATGGGAGCTTAGCCAGTTTGTTTTACCGAGCGGAACACCTGTTCTCGCAAGTTCTAATATAATCTAGCATGCACTGCAATGTGCTTGTGGAATGTTCAGTACATTGCAAAATAATGCTAATGTTCCAGTTGCTAACGTGATCAAACTGGTATATATATACTACAGCTGATATCATGATCAAGCTGCTTTGGTGATGCATGCACAACTTACAATATTGCAATCACTCAGTATAAAATGTATACATGGTGTAATCAGGGCTCTTCATGACTACTATGACTACACTTGAATAGTGTTCTCTCGGTCGTACTCATGACTTGAGTAGTACCGCGCTTCCCTGACTCATGACTTGAGTAGTACGGCGGGCGATGAACTCATAACTTGAATAGTACCACATGCGGCCAACTCACGATTTATTCACGTATTCATGACTAAAACACTAGATTCCCCCTTAAAAATTGCTTATGCCCACCTTGAGGCTTGAGCACGGTGCTGGGCCCTACATGGCTCTAACGCTCTACGCTCTAGCCGGAGATGATGAGTGTTTGGCACGATAGGTGTATGTGTGGTGAGCTCAGCAAGCCATCATATGCTCGATGTATCGTGCTACATCACGAGATCTCGATTTTACAGTGTCATCCGCCTCACTTGCTCACCGCCTTCCGCACTTTCACGAATGACATAAAATACCCTACGAGATTTGGGTTCCGGTCCGGATATGCCGATGATGAGTGTTTGGCACGATAGGTGTATGTGTTGTGAGCTCAGCAAGTCATCATATGCTCGATGTATCGTGCTACAGCTTTCTGACAGCCCCCCCATAAACGCAATACAGATATTCTATGACGGATGACACCCGTGAAGTGAAATTGGCCATTCCCAAGGCAAAGTGGTCATTTTCACCTCCCGGGCGTCATGCGTCATGAGCGATCCGGAGGGAATCATGCGAGAAGATGTCCGCTTTCACGATGTATTCGTTTACCGTAAGATTAGACATTGATGGAATATTATGTAATCCGACGATCGTCAAAAATCACAAACACGCCATGTCGCCATCTGATGTCTCCAGGACAGTAGCACAGTGTCACGAGGTGACACGATGGAGTTTTCCAGTGTCGTCTTGTACAGAATCGTGTCGGTTTGTGCAATTTCTGTCCGTTTTTACGTTCTTACAGTGACAACAATGCCGTTTGGTAGTTATTAAGTATGGAAATCTAGGTTATCGGCTGCCCGCCCCAACTTTGTTGCGCTACTGCAGGCACGCCTCCTTGTGATTTTAATCACATTACACGAAGTGCAATTTTTTTCAACGTTCGTAACGAATATAAATGTATTCACAAGGCGAATACCTTTCTCTTGAGCTCTTGATCGACCCCATCCGCAACCGCATCAGCTTTGTTTGCAGTCGCGACTGCAAGCTAAGTTGATGCGGTTCAAGATAGGGTCGACCAATTCACGACAGGCGAGGGGTGTTCTTGCGTTCTAGCGCAAGAAACCTGTCAGATATATTCGTATTAATAATCTGTATGAGTATATCCCGTAAGTTTCAGGTCATACCTTGAAGCATACTTCAAACAGTCGCATGTTGGTTCCAAACCCAAAACATCTGCCTTAGAAATAAATTGCGCGTCTCGCGTACAAGTAACTTGAAGCTTTGAGCTTCAAGTAACTTAAGGATATGCATCTTGGCAGTATTTGTGCCAAGTTTCGTGCTCTATGACGCACGGGAAGCCCTCGGCTGTTTGGCATCTTTGGGTTTGGGTTCGAACCCAAACCCAAACCCAAAACATCTGCCTTGGAAATAAAATGCGCGTTTCGCGCACAAGTAACTTGAAGCCTTGAGCTTCAGTTAACTTAAAGATATGTATCTTGGCAGTATTTGTGCCAAGTTTCGCGCTCTAGGACGCACGGGAAGCCCTCGGCTGTATGGCATCTTTGGGTTTGGGTGTCACGTTCGACCCCAAACCCAAAACATCTGCCTTAGAAATAAATTGCGCGTTGGGCGCACAAGTAACTTGAAGCTTTGAGCTTCAAGGAACTTAAATAAATATCTCTTGGCAGTATTTGCGCCAAGTTTCGTGCGCTAGGACGCCCGGGAAGCCCTCGGCTGTTTGGCATCTTTTTTGATTAACCCAAACCCAAAACTGCCTTGCAGAATTGGAGTTATCATGCACTCTAAATAACGAAACCTGGCAGATACGTGTATTCATAACAATAATATGAATATATCCTGGAAGTTTCAGGGCCTACCGTCAAGCATACTTCAAACAGTCGCATCTTGACAAGAGGCGTTATGGGTTTGGATTCTCTTGTCAAGATGCGACCGTTTCGAGCATACTCGAAGGCATGCTCTGAAACTTACGGGATACATTCGTATTATTGATACGAATATATCTGACAGGTTTCTTGCGCTAGAACGCAAGAACACCCCTCGGCTGTTGTGAATTGGTCGACCCTATCTTGAACCCCATCGACTTAGCTTGCAGTCGCGACTGCAAACGAAGCTGATGCGGTTGCAGATGGGGTCGATCAAGAGCTCAAGAAAAAGGTATTCGCCTTGTGAATACATATATCTTAGTTACGAACGTTGAAAAAAAATTGTACTTCATGTAATGTGATGAAAATCACAAGGGGCTGTGCCTGCAGTAGCGCAACAAAGTTGGGGCGGGCAAGCGATAACTCGCATTTCCATAGTTAATAACTAACAAATGCGCAAATAGTGGCGCTGAAAGTCATTTCGCGTAAAAAGTCATTTCAGCGCACTAACAAAGGCGCAATAGTGGAATCACCGGAATCGGAAATTCAAGTTTCTTTCGTTTGTAATCATGGAACCTGATCCACGTCAGCAACATATTGTCGATCGACAGGGAATTAGGAATGCACGATTTAGAGATCTTCTGTCAGGGTTATGACCGATGACATATGTGTCATACATGTCATACGTGTCATACCTGTCATCCATGTCATGTCATGTCATGTCATATATTATTATGACAGTCGGTCGTGTCATATATTATTATGACAGTCGACAGTATGGTCGATCATGACTGTACAGGTCGAGTCGCGTCATACATTTATGACAGTCGTCAGTACGGTCGACTATGACATGTACAGTCATACCATTTGTCATTCACTCACCTTGAGTGACACCTGTCATCGAGAGGCCAGGTTGTGGCATCGAGATGACAAAGCAAGATGAAGTCTTGAAGAACCGGAAGTGTTCGGAGAAAACTCATCTTCGCTTCTAGCATGTTCTGAACAAGCATGCGAGTATCATATGGCTTATTCGTTCAGCCGATACTGATTGTTCAACCAATGCCTTGGGTTCACAACCCAATTGTGGTGGCATCTATGAGATGCGGGGCATTGCGTAAAATGAGGTAGCGTTGGGCTACAGCAGTCACTTCTGAAGAAGCACTGCACTCATATCCACACAGACGCTGCGTGAGCTATTAACGTTCCATAATAGCCTCGCTATATATCATATATCATATCGCTTCCAAGCGAACCCTTAAGAGTGGTATTCTAATCGTCCACGCGACGAACGAGGACCTAAGTGTGCAGTGCAGCAAATAGAGATATATTGTATTTTGTGTGTGCAACAGGTTCGCGGATCGCATATACATACAGGCGCTCGCAGTCGCACATATAAGACATATATCGCATAAATACACTCGCTGCGGAATAAACAGCGGACGAAGTGCGCGGGAGATACCGTCGCTAACACTTACGCTCGCATAATCACCGTCAGAGTATAACAGCGCGAAGAGGTATGCATACAGCATACAAATCGCATACATATGCTGCTATCATTCGCAAAATTGCACGATATGCGACATACTGACGCGCATATGAACAAATCGTCATCAGTGTATGTTCCGTACGCGAAATGGCATTCATATCATATGCCATACAAACCTGCGACAGAGATATATTCACTATTTGCAGCGCGCACATCAGCGACTTTGATAAATCGCTACTCGCACTAATTTTCAGTGCAGTATACGCATCAAAATCTTGTCATTTCAAATGGTTGCAAAAATCACTAGTCTACGCGCGCATGATGATTTTGCTTGACAGGATATACATACACCTGCTAGATTCATCATGAACAGACGATGCGCGATGATGGTATACATATATGCAGCATGCTACTTAAAATCTGTGATGCTTGCACATAAGAGATGATGTTATCCATTTACTGGCAGATTTACATACAAGTTTGCAATCACATGGGTGTGCATCATATGCTGTGTGTGTAGCCACACACACACACATATAAGTAGATGAAATCAGATAAATATGGACGCTGTGCAATCACATGTCTGTGTACTATATGTTGTGTGTGTAGCTGAATCTGTGATATCACACACACACACGCACACTTGCAGCATATACTATCCATCGCATGCAGCGATATGTACCATGCATTATTATACCATGCAACTATACCATGCAGCAGATTCCAATGTTCTGATGACCACACAAATACTTTTGATCATCAGCATTATACTTATCAGCAGCACAGTGACCTGTGCACAACATGTGTGTGCAGATCAGCACACACACACATACACTCATTTCACTTACAGCAATCATTAATACACAGTGCATATACTTCTATATCATGCACACAACTTATTCTGAATGATTGCAATGTTGTAAATGTTACATACTTTATTATATTGAACAGCTTGATCACGATAACAGCTGTATTAAATAGAGCATAAGCATATTGCAGTGAATGCTAAACTATATTAGAATTCATGTTGCAAAGGGTGCCTGACAGTAATCATAACACCATAATTAGTTTGTCGTGCCCTGGTGGAGCCGAGATGCTCTCCAGGTAACATGTACATTCTATGGTGGATTACTTGAAGGAATGCTCACCTGAGCTTCATGTAAAATATATCAGCAACTCATATCGTAATGAGATTATCATGGAATTACAACAATCCCTAAACTATATATATCATGTTAGATATAATCAGTACGTGGTATGCTGACAATCTGCATGATAAGCTGTTAGGATATTGTGATATCCATAAAGATCTTGCAAAGTGTGTGTAAGTAAACACATACACACATAAGTACTAATCAGCAGTACTAAACACTGCACAAACACTAGCATTCATTATGTTGACAATACACTGACTCCAAGTGTAATGATCAAGTATTGTATCAATACATAATACATAGATCCCACTTCCAAACACATGTGCGTGGAAGTGTCAAGTGATGGCGATAGATATGGGACAGGATCAAATAACATGCTTAAGGGCTGGATGGAGATATCTCCAGACCCGAAGGCAGTATACAGTGCTCAAAAAACAGCTGGTCACTGTTGAGCACTGTCCATGCGTCTCACTCACATATCATCGCTGGAGCAACATCAATATCTACATTGCATTCTGACAGTTGATACAGATGATCACTTCACATGCATGTACCAACTCAGATCAGCAACCATTCATGAATTGACAAAAGGTGGTTGTGGACGTACATATACACAAACATTGTGTTGTGTAAAAACTGCTTAGATTACATCTAGCAGTGTCCAGATGTATTTGAACATAGAGATATCACTTGATATACTCATTGTATACATCCAAATATATCTTAGGATCTGACACAACTGTGAATTCATTACAGTTGATATATCTTAAATATCACCAGAGAGTGCATATGCCTCCATGGGTTTCAATCAGTAAAACCCAGAAATGTGATCAACCTTAGATGTTGATATGCAGTATAATTCACTTTTATCCCATGAAATTTGTCATGTGCAATGGTGAAGTGAATTGCAGTACTTCTGTACTTTGCAGTCCACACACACAGAGATATGTATATATATATATATAGATATACATATAGCCAAAAACGGCCAAAATAGGTAAAATCCGTTTGCGATAGATTTGAAAATTGAAAATCGGACCCTATTTTATTTGATAATATGATTTTATACCTATTAAGGTATGAGAAAATCATGATGACACATGTCATATTTCGTGTAACACCCTAGATATTAGGTGTGTAATATATAGGGGTAAACATATTGGCTGTAACACTAAATCGGTCAAAATGCTGTAATCTTTTGCAAATTCGGGATTGATTTTTTTTGCTATAATGGATATTTATCTATCAAATAACAATCCCTGAAAGACATAACACGTGTAACACCCTGTAACACCCTAATATTTGAATGTATGTGTCAGGGGTGTAACATACCCTCTGAAAATCACTTAACATTCACTTAGGTATTGAATGCAGTTTTGCTTAAAAATCTTTGCAAAAACGTTATACTGCTTATTTTTACCTGTATTAGGGTTACTGATATCAAGTAACACCCTAAACACTGTATTGGGTAATAGGGCCACTGTAACCACACATGCCCTAAAATGCCGCCATTATTTGGAAAAACTTCGTTTTTTTGGCATTATTATATCATGCTAAATCATCGTAGACATGATAATACTATGGGCAACAACCCTAAAACTGTAGGGCAACAACCCAAAAACTGCAGGGCTACAACCCAAGGACTGTAGGGCTGCAACCCTAAAACTGTATGAGCTGCTTCCTATAAGGACTGCAAGCTATAAGCTATAAGGTATAAGGTATATAAACAACTGACTGCCTATGTGTTCACACTTCCTCAAGGGGGGAAGAAGGTGGATAGGATTCACACATATCCGTTTCATATTCCGATCTGGTGATTTCTGATGGATTGCTTTTGATAAAATCACTGCATTCACAAATAACGTTGAAATCTGTACAACGTTAAATCCACCATCACTAATAAAGTGTAAACTCAGATGGGAAACTATATTCCAATGACTATAAGTTGACTTTTGTTCAGCATTTACATTCTCGAGTAAGTTTGGAATGCTGAATATATACATAACATATAACCTGATACCATGCTTAATTGCATTTCCTGGATCAGAAGATGATAGTTATATAATGTATATATATATATATATATTTCCCACCAGATATACTTTGGCACTATAGCCGTACATAAGAGTGGGAAGGACAAGTGCATCGCTGTAAGACTGGTTGATATAGTCCCAGTGCTGAAGGCAGAATTTGGCACCTGAATAACAACTGATAACTGTTGGTGACCACCATGCAAGACCTTCCAAGCATAACTCTTTTGTCCTGAGATGCAAGTGAATTGTTCATATATGTTGACATCACATAAAAGCATTCTGATAAAAACCCTATATATTCATATGAGATGTCGTCACTACAATGACATGGGTTTTTGAATCGTCGAAATAAGTATAACTCCGATGAATTCATTAGTACAGAATAAGCTGTTGAGATTATTCTCCGGCTGGATTGCAATCATTCACAATCCCTGTACATTCCGGTGACAAAATATTGCACTGGACTGATCACCACATTGGTATAATCTGTGATATATAAGTCACCAGAGAAAGCATTGAAATCAGCACAATGCTGTCTAGACTCACAAAGATGAGTAATATGTATTCTCAGATGTAATAATAGAGGCACAATGTGACCTACGCTAAAATCGCGTATGCTCGGGCACTGTATTGTGACCTGCGCTAAGATCGTGTATGCATGGACACAACATGACTCGTGCCAATGACGTGGACATATTTTTGCCACGACATCACATCTGAAATCAATAAATCACTCAGAGAAAGGTGTTGACATCAGTATAGCACCATTATACATATAGTCATGAGGATTTTAAAGAAGACATAGTCTCTCCGATATTGACAAACATGGTACATATATATATATATCCATGCTCTCTGATCATATATTGATATCCCACAGCATACGATGATGGTAATAGCAAGCCACTTCGCCGCTGGAGGGTAGTGTTGTATATACACAGCACATGCTTGGGTACTATATGACCCACGCTAATGACGTGGATTCGGGCTGCATCCCAAGAACTGCGATGCACCTTTGGTGCAAGGGGCTGCAACCCGAGAACTGCTATCCAGCTTCATAGAAAGCTTCCACGTCATCACATAGAGGTCGGACCTCTGTTGTATTTGAACGGCGCTTGACAACCGCCTAGCAATACACTTCCTTGAGGGGGGAAGATGGTAAGCTAAAAATACAACTAAAAACCAAATAAATAATAAAGACAAAATATAAAATAAAACAATTAAGTTGCATCATTCTTGATATTTCATACATATCATCTGATTGTATCATTAAAGGTGTCAAGAGTACTCAATGCATGCAATATGCAGGCTACAGCCTGAGTACAACATCTAAAAAGGTCAAAGCCACTGAGCTGACCAATGCAGCATAAATGCTAGCTATCTTGAAGGCTATACAATAAGCCTATTGCCTTTTGTCTTGATATGTATCCGTGTATTGGCATCTCTTTGAGGTAATTATGCCTACTGAATGAGCCATACCAACCATCTTGTCTTCATTGATCATTACATATCTGATCATATCGCCATTGAGCAAAGCCTATTCTGTGAGATTATATATCACGAGACATTTCATTAGTGCACATTAAACAATTAAAGTGCAACAAAGATCATCAGCTTTGCATCATACCAAAAGGTTGAGTTGTTGTCAATTGATTTTTTAGACACCATTTCTTAGAGGTCTATTCATCATAAAAGACTGAGTCTGTGCAATCATGGCTATTCAGCCTCCGACATAGCTGCATAGCTATTTAGCTTATGGTCCCAACCGTTGTTAAGCAGCCTCTACGCTTTATGGCTGAAAAGTGGCAAGCAATCTCTTCGGTCATTCTTGGGCATAGAGCAATCAAGCACAGCCAATCCAGGATGTTTATCCCAAAATTCTCTACGAATTATTCATGTTTTCCATGTGTCATATGAAAACAGCTAATATACCGCCCTATGATGGGAGTCATCTCCTTCAGCGAGGGGAAGTGGTTATGCTGTAAAGTTGACCAATCTGATCATCATAAAAGTGACAGATTTGAGAAAATCGATTGAAACTTGTATTGAAAATGACTATTCCTTACAATAAGGTATTGCACCTAAGGGAATAAGGGTTTCATCGTCTGAAATAGGAAAAGACTTTTACATTGACTCTAGTTCCTGAATCCAGAATCGCATAAAAGAAATGTTCTATCCTGTGCATATAGAAAGCACATTAGATTCAGATTCTGAACATTTTAGTGGACTTGAATGCACTCAAATTTGTACTAAGTTGCAATTGTCCAAAGTTTTATTCTGACATCACTATTTATTTGTGGAATAGCATACAATGGTATAAGCCATCCACATATAGATTGACATCATATTTGAAATTTCATATCATTTTGTCACATAAGACAAGCATGCTTCATTGAGGAATAAAGACTCTTTGAAAGCTCATTCGGGAATGTATAGAAATTTGTTGCCTCATCCATTAGGCCACGAAGTCTTGGAAAACCTGCAATCTGCATACGGTCTCCAAGCACAGTTCATCCTCATTCTGGAAAGTGACAGAAATTTTATAGTCATAAAACAAGTCACAATTCTATCGGATTGAAATGACACATTCATCATTCATATTTCTTTATCATAACAAGTCTCTGAATAGTGTCTGCCCAAAAATAAGGCACCATTGAGATAAGTGATCATGTGCTGAAGAATATACACATATCACTAGGCAATGCCATGTTCTATTCATAAAGAAATGACATGTCAGCCATCCATCAACTACGAAAATACAACTCGTAGTAAGTTGTCGTCATTAAGACACTTCTTGATTGACTCTCCATTAGCTTCGATACCAAAGTTAAACTTCGGTAACTCTCCATCACTAATTTCTTTGTTCATCATGACAATCATTTTCCAGAACATTGTCTAAGTCGGGCACACTATAGTGACCCTGAATTGACAAATGTATGTGGGCTGCAACCCAACAACTGCATTTGACATCATCTGGCATTTGCCACATTCAAAAACGTCAGGCATATTGCCAATATGACGTACAGAGAATCAATGTTCAGATTGACATTGTTACCTCTAAAGCATTCGATGAGTAATCTCAGTCTGATTCTCTATCAAACCATTTTTACATAACATAATGATTGAATAACATCCTCCATCACCATCTGATTGGTTTGATACATCTCTTTTTGCAAGGGGAAGGAAGAGTATAGATTCATTCATTTTCATACAGCTGCCACACCTTACATCATTGTGATTTTGCTTGGAAAATTAAAGATCCTATCAAAAGTTCCAGCATCTGTGTATAGCAGCTATAAAGTTGATGACACGGTACATCATGCCGATTGAAACATCAAATGAAGTCTTATTTGACTTACTGACACATAAAGTTCATTATGAAGAAATCATATATGCATATTTCTCCGGCTCTATCATATTATAGGGGCACTGACATTGGAGAACGATGGTTTTTCAAATGTGAATAAGCTATATTGTAAGCTTAAGACCATCACTTTGACGACAACAGCCTGAGATGCTGATTGTCGAAATTCAAGAGTTGAAGGATTCATTGAATCAACCTTGATACATGTGTTTTGATTCATAAATTGTTGATCCATGATTTCTAAATCTAGAGAAGCTGGCACACAAGTTGTTGCCAATGTCTTCAGGAAAGCATCTGAGCAAAGGATTGCCAGTTGTGCCATTAAACATCGAATTCCATGAACAGCAAAGCCGAGTGAGTAAATCAGCCACTCTAGCTAATTGCCCGTCATTCCTTCCAGGTTCATGACAAGAGACAATTCATCAAAGTCATACATCAATGCATAAGTCACATGCATGGTTGCACAGTTTGTATCCGAATGCAACCCCATCAAGGTTAAGCATCTTGACAGTAACTCTGGCCAACCAAAAGCCTTCCTGTCTTCGGATATTTTGAGTATTCTCATTTCCAGTTCCATTATGGACTAGGAAGCATCATGACTGTGCCTCGCCAGGACACTAATTCTCAAAGCCGCACACTTGAGGCGAGCCTTATGAGATAGTGACCTTTGGCTTGTGGGGCGTCAACCCCTTATCAAATCCTGAACACTTGTTAACACCTGATAAATATATCATGATGCAACTTAAGTGGGATTATAAGTTCCACATAATCATATTGTTTACGTATGCTGAAGGCATAACTGCCGCATATGATCACAATAGGTCGCAGCTTCTATAACATTGTGGCTTCTGAGTCAAAAGCTGATAGCCAATGACTTTTGCCAATAAATGCCGACCTAAAAATAATCAGGCCGTGGAAACATGTACCCAAGAGGTTTTCATCCATCGGTCGCATAAATATATCAGGGCTGCATCCCAAGAACTGCAGGGCTACATCCCAAGAACTGCGATGCATCTTCGGTGCAATGGGCTGCAACCCGAGAACTGCAGGGTTATATCCCTAACATTTTTTACCCTGCATCAAATTGATATGACAGGAGCAGGAATTGATCCTTCCTTGCTAAGGTGTAGTGAGCCTTGTATAAATCATACCCTTACACAGATACGCATATGCGGGTACCAATATCTGTGAAAAAACTGCTAAATGCTACCTTTGCCAAAACCGTGGTTTGTCATCGGATTCTTGGCCAGTCATCCGAAGCTACCGGAGATAATGACTGAGGTAGAAGGAGTTGTGATCCTAAGTTGTGCTTGACAAACATAACTAAATAAATTTCACATTAGTACGTGGCGAATCCATTCTCACTCATCGCGATAGATGTTCGTCAAAGCGTGCGTACTGGACAAAAATGTTAAGGAGTTGAGCAGACCGGTAAAGGATTATAAGTCCAATTCCGTTAAGCAGGGCCACTCCGTTTGCATTAAAACAAGCCCCTTTGTTCGTTTATTATCGAAATCGGGCTCCCCATCACCGCCTAGGATCCTCCAAAGTTGCTTAAGGAGGGGAGGAAGAGTTGGGTGCACTATATTAGGCCGAGAATCGTTCGAATATAATTCGTTATAATCGTGGGATCATCGATCGCGCAAAGGCGACGACGGCTAGCGCAAATAATCCGTAACGTAGACTTCGGATGCTTTGAATCGTCTAGCACATACATGATAACGTGTGGATCAATCGGTAATCCAGCGTAGGATTGTATCGCGAAAACGCTCTTCATTGAACCTTGGAACGTCACTCAACGATACGATTTCCGGAAAGGTGGGCTACATCCTAAGGACTGTATGGCTAAATGCCTAAGGTGAGGGACTAAAGTGGACTCAGTTCCCCCCAATAACCTAAAAACACCATGAGGGACGCCTCAAATCGGTGTAAGAAGACTGGTACCAGCAAGAAGCGACAACAACAAAGACATTAAAGACATATACAAAGGTATGCCCGTTGTGAGGACACAACTCTCTTAAGAGGGGAGATCTGTCAGGGTTATGACCGATGACATATGTGTCATACATGTCATACGTGTCATACCTGTCATCCATGTCATGTCATGTCATGTCATATATTATTATGACAGTCGGTCGTGTCATATATTATTATGACAGTCGACAGTATGGTCGATCATGACTGTACAGGTCGAGTCGCGTCATACATTTATGACAGTCGTCAGTACGGTCGACTATGACATGTACAGTCGTACCATTTGTCATTCACTCACCTTGAGTGACACCTGTCATTGAGAGGCCAGGTTGTGGCATCGAGATGACAAAGCAAGATGAAGTCTTGAAGAACCGGAAGTGTTCGGAGAAAACTCATCTTCGCTTCTAGCATGTTCTGAACAAGCATGCGAGTATCATATGGCTTATTCGTTCAGCCGATACTGATTGTTCAACCAATGCCTTGGGTTCACAACCCAATTGTGGTGGCATCTATGAGATGCGGGGCATTGCGTAAAATGAGGTAGCGTTGGGCTACAGCAGTCACTTCTGAAGAAGCACTGCACTCATATCCACACAGACGCTGCGTGAGCTATTAACGTTCCATAATAGCCTCGCTATATATCATATATCATATCGCTTCCAAGCGAACCCTTAAGATCTTCGACGGTTTCAATTGAATTGCAGAATCGATGACAGTCACCCCCATCGCGTTCCATTGCGTTTTTAAAGACCGTGTCAGAATGCTGTGGTGTGTGTGTTCACTTTACACACTTACAGGAAGGTGACTTCTGGTATTACAATATTCCCAGATAGTTCACGGAGGGAGAGATCTGACCCCCCCCCCATAAGGTGGGGGTGTGTCTCCTGTGTTTCCCCCTTCGCCGAGCAGTGTCACAAGTCACCTGCGTGTGTCACCGTGACTGTCCGTGCACAAGCATACAACCCTGAGTATTTTATGTTATGCATCTTAGTCACCTGAGAGCCTGTGCTTCCTGCTGTGTTCCGACTGTAGTGCATATATATTGCTTATATATATACCCGACCGACCGCGTTATCACGTCTTTCTTCAGGTTATCATGCAGTATCATGCAGGATGGTGATCAGCATACCATGTACTGAATGAATCTAGCATGATATATATCAAGTTAAGGGTTATTGTAATCCTGATTTGTCTGAGCATCTGGCGGACTGAGAGGAGGTTTGGGGCATTTGGATCATAGAAGGCTTGGAGAAAGGGGAGTGTGATCCAAGTGCCGTCGGTGTACTGGAAATCAATGGAGGCTGTGCCGACACTGTGAGGCTTGTAATGCTGATCCGAGGCTGTGGTCATGCTGGAGGTGCACGGGGACAACTCAGTGAAGAGCTCCCTGTTGTTCAGGAGGAGATGTGAGGCTCCTGAATCTACAAGGAGGTGTCCGTGCGTGTTGGAGGCACGGCGGCCTTTCCCAAGCAGGGGGAGGAAGACCGGTGTGCCGTGGGGACAGTGCGGGGCACTGTCGGTGCAGCTGAGGTCTCTCCCCACGGCGCTGCAACCGCAGGGTCGTAGACCTCAATACTGATCCCAGGGGCCCAAATGGTGGTCATCAATGACCTCAAACTGGGCCCAATCATCCTCAGAGTCTCCGGTGCAATATGAGGGGTGTGTTCGGCTGTAGTTCTCAAGGAACTGATTAAGCTGATGGAAGGAGGGAGATGGCATAACTGAGAAATCCCACTGAGAGTGCTCTGGGGAGTGTGAGCTATTTGGCCGTGGCCGAGGTGTGTCAGTGCGGATCGAGGTGTCTGCCATGAACTGCTTCCACTTAGTAGTGGTCTCCGAGGTGTCCTCCTGAGATTCAGGGATAGGAGGGAAGTGGAAATCCGGTGTGACGGCACAGGCCTGCACTGTGGACGGGACCGGGGGCTGCATGTGTGTGTCTGAGGTAGCAGCCAGCCGGTCAGTGTCCACCAATGCAGGCAGGGTGCCCGCTGTAGCCCGTGTAGTTGCCCTATCGGCAGTGGGCTGAGCAGGCACCGTACCGTCAGTGTCGGATACTGGAGGAGGAGGAGGAGGAGGAGGAGGAGGAGGTGTGTGTTGGGGCGGATAGCCCTCGGTGTCTGACTCGGAGCCTGAGTCGGAGACATCGGCCCACAGGCCAATACTCTCAAGCCCGGGGTATGTACACTCCAAGGGGGCTAGGGAGCTGTCAGGGGCACCGAGTGTAGGCGGTTGCTCGGAGGCCACTGTAGTGTCGGCCCCGAGAGCTGTGCTGATAGATGTAGGGGTGTCAGCGGTGGTTGCACCGTCGGTACAGACGGTGTGATCGGTGGGCGTGCCCACAAGCGCCTCATCGGCACTGTGTCCCAGGGGCGGTGTGGAGGCAGCTGCTGGCTCACAGAGTGTGGTGGGAGCTGCGGTGACACCACCGGAGGGCAAATGTGGTGTGTGGTTGGCCGGTGCCGTAGCACTGGCGGAGGCCGGCTGAGGTGAGGCAGTAGCCGGTGCCGTGGCACCACCGGAGGTCGGCTGAGGTGAGGCAGTAGCCGGTGCCGTGGCACCACCGAGGGCCGGCTGAGGTGAGGCAGTAGCCGGTGCCGTGGCACCACCGGAGGCTGGCTGAGGTGAGGCATTGGCCGGTGCCGTGGCACTGGCATAGGCCGGCTGTGAGAAGGTGATAGCCGGCCGAGGTGACATATAGAATGTGTATGTCAGTGTTATGTGCAAAAGTGTGAGGAGCACAGCAACCGTGAAAGAGAACCAATGCATGGCAATGGCTACTAGGGTGCGTGTGACCGAGGGAGTGTTACAGCCAGGCTGTGGTGTGGCGGTGTGTACGGCAGCAGTGTGAACCGGGTCCGTATGCGTGCCCTCCCAATGCATCCCCATCCCAGGCACTGCAATATGGATGCATGCAGTGTCAGGTGCAATTGTGGTGGCTGGGGGGATACCAATGGCCCGAGGCTCAGGCTGGTGGCAGTCGGGGGGTGGTGATGGTGGTGGGAGGGGAGTGGTGGAGGTGGGAGGGGTGGTGGCAGTGTCCAGAGTGTCCTCGGAGATGGTGGAGGCCACTGAGGTGCTGCCGGTCAGGAGGTCAGTCAGGTAGGGCACAGGGCACTGGGTGTTGCAGTCCACGGTGATGTCTGTCTGGACTGGGGCGGTGGCGGTGCTGTTGGCCGAAGCCAGTGACTCAGCTACCTGGTGCTGCCGCTCAAGTTTCTGCTGCTGCTGCCTGGCCTTCTTCTGCTTCTCCTTGTCCCGCTTCCTCTGCCGCTTTGTCTTCTCCCAAGCCGGGTCCTCGTGGTCCGGGTCCTCCCTCAAGTCAGTAGCCGTGACGGTGTCAAAGTACCTGAAGGCGAGGAGGGCGGGGGGCTCCAGCTGGGGGAAGGAGAACTGGGTGTCGGGTGGAGAGGCGGAGGGGGAGAGGGAGCTGAAGGGATTGGGGGAGAAGTGGTTGGCTGAAGCCGAGGGGGGGGGGTGAGGTGAGCTTACTGGTGAGGGCGGGCCACTCAGTCTCATCAAACTCCTGGTCTGCCTGGAAGCTGACTGCTTTAGCTGGATGGTG
>LGRX02027367.1:0-37726 GCA_001247695.2 Cymbomonas tetramitiformis | reverse complement strand
CGTCACGGCTTTGGAGTTTTACAACTACCGGCTGCGACTTCGCGATCGTGACTTTTCTCTTCTGCACTCCGCGGGCCGGTTGTTTCAGCAGTACGTTGTCGATATGTACGCCAAGATCGAGCAGATGAACCTGAACTACGTATCTTACAATCAGAAAAAATTGCGAGCAGACTGCTATCAAGGTATTTTGTCGACTCCCTAGACACTTTTCGCCGATTTTCCGCATTATTTCACTCAGTACCGTTGTCATTTCGAGTGCAGGCCTCTCAGACGCCGTGTCCATTAACGACGTCGTGGATGGGAGTGCTATCGGCAAGCGCGTTATACTGCCCTCGAGCTTTACGGGTAGTCCCCGAGACATGCACCAACGGTACCAAGACTCCATGGCACGCGTGCGGCATTTCCACAAGCCGGATTTGTTCATCACCATGACGTGCAACCCGAAGTGGCAAGAGATTCTCGATGCCCTCCCGCCTGGACAAACGGCGGCGGATCGTCCAGATATTGTGGCTCGAGTGTTCCACATGAAGCTCGAGGCATTGCTGGTGGATCTCGGCATCAAGGGAGCCCGCGGTGCCGGAGTCTTTGGGCGCGTGGTGTCATTCGCATGGGTCGTGGAATTCCAGAAGCGGGCCCGCATGCCCACATACTTCTCATTCTTCACCCTGGTGATAAGCCGATGCCCGATGCCTACGACCAGTACTGTTCTGCTGAGATACCGGACCCCGTGACACAACCGCTATTGTATGCCACCGTGAGCTCCTGTATCGCCACCACTCCTGGATGCATGGTCCTTGCGGTCCTTCGAATCCGTCCTCGCCGTGCATGCAAGACGACCGATGTCCCGGCGTGTGTTGCAAAAAGTTCCCACGCGTGTTTTGCGAACTGACGCACTCCTCCGCCGAGGGTTTCCCTGAGTACCGGCGGCGGGACAATGGTCGTCGAGTGCCACCGAGAAGTGAGGGCCAACGCGAGTTCGACAATCGCGACGTCGTCCCGTACAACCCTTTTCTTTCGGAGAAGTACGATTGCCACATCAACGTGGAGATCTGCACCACTATCAAGTCCGTCAAGTATCTGTACAAGTACGTGTATAAGGGTCATGACAAGATCATCGTGGAGATCCGTCGGGCCGAGTGTCCTGAGGGGACGGGCCCTCAAGGGGACGCGGAGGAGGTACATTTCCGACCCTGTAACTTCATTATTGACCCTGTAGCTCAATTTTTTACCCTGTAACTTTTTTTCACTTTAACTTCATGTCTGAGCCTGTAACTTCATTTATGACCCTGTAACTATATTTATGACCCTGTAACACGTGATTCGGCAACTTTTACAGGCCATCCGGAACGAAGTCGCTCAATACCAGGAAGCCCGTTATATTGGCCCCGTCGAAGCATGCTGGCGCATTTTCAACCTTCCTATGCATGGGGGTGGTCCTGCGGTCGAGCGGCTACCGGTGCACTTGGACGGGCAGCACTTGGTAACTTGGCTCCCCGAGGCGGACGGTGACCTCCGAGAGATCGTTGCTCGAGAACTCGATCGTATCACCAAGCTGACCAGCTTCTTTCAGGTCAACGCAGGAGGTTGCCCCGAGGCCGCAAGATTGTTGTACCACGAGATGCCCTCCAAGTCCACCTGGCACCGTGGGGATTTAAAAAACGGAGTGCTCGCCCGGTGGTTGCCTAGACTGCGTGGTCGCGCGACCGAAGATTTTGCCGGCACGACGATTGGGCGGATGTATGCCGTCAGTCCGAAGGAAGGTGAGCGGTACTATTTGCGATGCCTGCTTGCACACGTCCGCGGTCCACGCTCCTACGAACACCTCCGGACTGTGAATGGGGAGGTGTGTGAGACATTCAAGGAAGCCGCCGTGCGACTTGGATTGGTACAAGACGATCGTGATGTCTACGACACTCTGCGGGAGGCGGTCACGCATTGTATGCTTGTTCAGCTTCGACGGTTGCTCGCGATCATGTTGTTGCACTCGGAGGTGACGGAGCCCGTCAAGGTTTGGGAGGAATTCAAGGAGAGTATGTCGGAGGACTTTTTGCATGCCGCTCGCACGACTTCCGGAAATCCACAGTTGGGCTTCTCCGATTTCATTTTCGCACAGGCTTTAGACGGAATTGACACGATGCTAAAGGCGGGCGGTAGAGATTTGAAATCCACGGGTATGCCTACCCTTGATATCCAGGTGAGTTTTCCCTTGAAATTACTACCTACCACAATTCCGTTCTTTCTTTGATACCACTTTCGTCGCTGTAACTTCATTTCCGACCCTGCAACTTCATTCATAACCCTATAGATTCATGTATGGCCCTGTAACTTCAGTTCTGACCCTGTAACTCCATTTCCGACCCTGTAACTGTATTTATTTACCCCGTAACTTCATCCCCCCCCAACCCCCCAACCCTATGCTCCGATATAGCAACACTAACCGTTTCTTTTCTCTACGCAGGTAAATGCGCGATGTGGCTTGATTTTGGAGGAGCTTGCATATGACGAGCTCGAGTGTCAACAACGATCAGAGGAAGCGAGGCGCAAGGCTAATGCGGAACAACGGCGGGTGATCGATGAAGTTCGTCGGGCTGTGGATAACCCTGAGGACTTTGCGTTGCCACGTGTGTTTTTCGTGGACGGTCCTGGTGGTACGGGGAAAACCTTCTTGGAGAACGCGTTGCTCGATGGTGTGCGTGGGCAGGGAAAGGTCGCCTTGGCCATGGCGTTTTCGGGCATTGCCGCTCAACTGTTAGTCGGTGGGCGTACATCGCACAGTCGAACTAAATGCCCTCTACATCTTCATGAGGACACCGTATGTAACATGCTCAAGCAGAGTGACGAAGCTGCCCTTCTGCGCGAGGCCGCACTGATCATTTGGGACGAGGCCTCCATGATCCACCGTCACATGTTGGAGGCTGTAGACCGATTGTTGCGAGACATTACGGGCATCGACAAGCCGTTCGGAGGGAAGACCATCCTTCTCGCTGGATACTTCCGGCAAGTCTTGCCGATCGTGTACCGGGGCACGCGGGCGGATATCTCCGGCATCGTGTCGTCGCGTTCACCTCTCTGGCGCCATTTCCGTGTTCTTCGCTTAACGACAAATATGCGCGCCGCCCTCATGGTACAGGCTGGGGACCATGCGCTGGCCGAGGCCCAACAATCCTTCGCAAACTACTTGCTTCGGATTGGAGCGGCTGCCGACAGCCCGACACTTCTGGTGCGCAATCCTTCTATCGTTTTTACTCTAACAATGATCGGTTCCGTGCGTGTGACTTATGCTAATAGTATCCGCTTGCAGGTTCCCATTTCAAGCGGGGTTGCATCCGCGTGCCCAACCAGATGTGCCTTCCTGTGGGCGAGCGTACCCTCAGCAAGCTCATCGAACGTGTTTACCCGGACATGCTGCTCAAATTCGACACTGCGTCCTTTACGGAATACCTCTCCGAACGCACTATCATGACCCCGCTAAACGCGACCGCCGATATGCTAAATGCGAAGCTTCTCGCTATGCTACCCGGTGACGAACACGAGGTGCGGAGTGCTGATCGAGTCGAGGAGTTGGATGATGCGCACCTGGTACCGGTGGAGTTCTTGAACACGTTTAACCCCTATGGAGCGGTTTGTACCGTATACGGTACAACCACTTCAAACTTTAAGCTTGTATTCATTTCTCAGCCCGATAGCACCGTGTCGGAATCGGCCATACAAGCTTCGCACACCCGTTGCAATAGGTATATCTAATACTCAACAATTTATTCTACACATATACTTAGTATATATATCTCACCCAAGGGTAATTTTGTTGTAGCCAAATCCCCAAAGTTGCTTATCTCTAGGCATGAAATTTTGGTCAAAAGTATCTTAAAGTGTGAAAAAACGAGGTGTAGATGCCATTCATCGACAAGGATTTGTTGGTTCAGTGCCCACTATCATATAAAATGACCATGCACCTCATATGGGCATTACTTACTATCCCAACAGTCGATTTCCCCTGAAAACACACAATATGGCCTTAAGTATGGAAAACATTTGACAAATGATGTTTTTTCGTTGTTTTTTGGTGTTTTTTTCACCTTATTGCTTGAATATTTCGATGTATTGGTGCGTTTAACTACAGCCACCATTACCGATTTCAAAGCATTAGTAAAGGCGATTGTTTTATGGTCGAGGGGCGACCTAATACTCGAATACGCGGTTGTGAGAACTGATTTTTGACACTTTTGATTCCTGGAAAACGTGTTTTTTGGCTTGTATATCACCGATATATCGTTGTATATATCATGCGATCATGTATCTTATGGACCAAAATCACTTTATAGGAGTTATGAAACATGTAACGAATCACCCACACTTACCAAGGCACCATATACCGTGAAAACGACACATTTGTGAAACTGGTGCATTTGGCAAAAAGTTCCATCCGCTCCATAGGGGTTAACCCCTCGGGTTTCCCTCATCACGTTCTTCGATTGAAGGCTGGGTCCCCGATCATGTTGTTGCGCAACTTGGACTCCCCCAACGGGCTTTCCAATGGCACACGTCTAATCGTTCGTGCTATATCCGGGCGCTTAATTGACGCCGAGATATTGGGCGGTCAACATAAGGGTAACCGTGTATGGATACCTCGCATTCCGATGACCGCCGATCCCCAGCTCACAGGTAAAGTTAGTTCACTTGCCGACCAACTATTTCTTTTCACTTTCGGGTTTTCATGAATTTGTGTATTTTTTTTTCATTCGCGTATAAATTGTGTGTATCTCGACAGGCCTGCCGTGTTCCTTCCGACGATATCAATTTCCCGTGCGCCCCGCCTTCGCTATGACGATAAATAAGAGTCAAGGCCAAACCCTACAACACGTCGGGCTATACCTACCCAAGCCCGTTTTCTCCCACGGACAACTGTATGTCGCGTTCTCCCGAGCGACGCGACTTGAAGGCGTCACCGTGCTAACAGAGGACGATGGAGACCATCAATGTGCCGATGATACCGGTGTATATACTTTGAACGTCGTTTTCCCGGAGGCTTTGCTCCCTGGCACTTCCGACACCGTTCCACTAGAGGTTGTATTTCAAGAGGTGGATCCGGCGGTTAACGAGGAGTATGACGACGAATTTCCGTCCCCTCCACAACAATCACCCATTGATCCCGATGAGGGTCGTGTGCTTCTAGATGATGGCGGTGATGTGGCGGGACACCCGGTGCATATTTACTATTAGGCCTTGATACGATAGTATACGATAGACGCGTATCCATAATTGTAATATAATATTGGATAATTGGAATGTAATATAATCGATCGTGTGTATTCCAGCAAGAGACAATGTTTGACAAGAAGGGGGGGGGTATCTATATTTAATTCTTCCAAAGACGGTGATGACTGCGCCCTGAGATATCAGGAATGGAATTATGGAAATGGCAATTTGATGCATCGGGAGATCATAAAAGTATGATCTATATTTAATTATTCCAAACCGCGACGCGAACACCCTCATACCGAATGCGGGCCCTATGGGCTCAGTCTGGGGAAAAAAAAGTGTACTTTCGGGGTCGGGGGGGTGTGGGGGGCAGAGCCCCTGATGCATTCGATGCGGAAAAAAAAGTGTACTTTCGGGGGTGTGGGGGGCGGAGCCTTGCAGAGCTCGATCTGGGAAAAAATGTGTACGTACGGAGGGTGTGGGGGGCGGACCCCAGCTCGTGTCGATCTGGAAAACAAGTGTACTAACAGGGGTGTGGGGGGCGGAGCCCCCCCACTTGGCGCAGTTAAAAACAGAGGTACACGAAAAAAAAAGGACTGCAAAAACGGACATAAATTGCAAAAACGGTCACGATTCTGCAAAAGCCGACACTGGCGCGTCAGACTGAAGACGGACAGCGTTGGCGGCCCGTCACAACCGCTGTGGTCAACGTTCCTCGGAATTCATGGTCGCGTAAACCCGCGACGCGAACACCCTCATACCGAATGCGGGCCCTACGGGTAGTAGCTAGTGCAATCGATCGGGATAACTTCCTGAAATCACTTCGTGTTGAAGAGCTGAGGGTCAGAAGACTTGCTATCACATCATTGGATGCAAAGATCCAGGAGTTCCCACATCTTCAAACAAACATTCCTCCCGCTCTCCAGCAAGGCACGGTATCGGTTGCAAAAAAGGATATCGATACATTTTGATATGTTAACCCCTATGGAGCGGTTTGTACCGTATACGGTACAACCACTTCAAACTCTAAGCTTGGACTCATTTCTCAGCCCGATATCACTTGTCGGAATCGGCCATACAAGCTTCGCACATCCGTTGCAATAGGTATATCTAATACTCAACAATTTATTCTACACATATACTTAGTATATATATCTCACCCAAGGGCAATTACGTTGTAGTAAAATCCCCAAAGTTGCTTATTTCTAGGCATGAAAATTGGGTCAAAAGTATCTTAAAGTGTGCGAAATCGAGGTGTAGATGCCATTCATCGACAAGGATTTGTTGGTTCAGTGACCACTATCATGTAAAATGACCATGCACCTCGTATGGGCAATACCTACTTTCCCAACAGTCGATTTCCCCCGAAAACACACAATATGACCTTAAGTATGGAAAACATTTGACAAATGATGTTTTTTTGTTGTTTTTTGGTGTTTTTTCACCTTATGGCTTGAATATTTCGATGTATTGGTGCGTTTAACTACAGCCACCATTACCAATTTCAAGGCATTAGTAAAGGCGATTGTTTTATGGTCGAGGGGCGACCTAATACTCGAATAAGCGGTTGCGGGAACTGATTTTTGACACTTTTGATTCCTGGAAAACGTGTTTTTGGCTTGTATATCACCGATATATCGTTGTATATATAATGCGATCATGTATTTTATAGATCAAAATCAATTTATAGGAGTTATGGAACATGTAACGAATCGCCCACACTTACCAAGGTACCGTATACCGTGAAAACGGCACATTTGTGAAACTAGTGCTTTTGGCAAAAAATTCCATCCGCTCCATAGGGGTTAAAATTATGTGTCGACAAATACCGATATGGCCTCTTGTGTTGTCGACAGATATTGATATGAGCTAAAAAGTTGTCGACAGATATTGATATCACCTACCGAGTTGTCGACAGATATTGATATCACCTACCGAGTTGTCGACAGATATTGATACCTACAAGTTCTAACCGATATTGATATATATCTCTTTATCGGATTTTTTTAGTTCCGCTATAGCGGAACTAAAAAATTGCACTATGACGATACAAATTGGCTAGGAATGACCCCGAAATTCATGTCGGGTGAACAAAGTACTTTTAGCACATGCAAAATACCTTCCTTATGGACAATTTTTTCAATCATATCGGACACATATGCCAAGTTATACCCACGTGATCATCAGATTACTCACGTGGGTGGCAAAAACCAGTGCGAAAATAGGGTCTCACTGCACCATCACAAACTGAGCCCAAAATGCATATACAGCGGTTTTTTTCGGTTAAGGAGTCATCATTGGTTATATATGAATGTGGGAAGCATGGTTTTGCATCACGGCACTAAAGAGACCGGCACCAAAATACCCGACATATTGGAGATATGCTCTCAGACAGCCCTCATGGTGACTGTGGATACCAATAATTCGCCATATGATGCAAACATGCTCACCAAGGTTGATTCGCAACATATAAAGTATCAAAAGAGTGAGGGCTTCAGACAAGTAAAACAATTGAATATAGTACAATGCATATATGCATGTAATGACATGTTATTCAGATGTTAATATATAACTACGTAGCTCAGCGCGGCGGTACATACCGAGGGGCGCATTATGCAAAGTCGGCGGTGAGCCAGTTAGTTCACAGTAAAGTTCACAGTAATCGAGTCTGGACTATGTGACTTTTAACTAATAAGACTAAACGTCACACTTACAAGCCGTGCCAAGCGTTCCAACACTTGACTCCACAGAACCAGATACCACAAGTCTGACAACCAAAGCTCGCGTGAGTAACTTTGCTGTCACAGTCCTCCTCATCATTCCCCTCGCCGTCAGGGTCTTTGCGTTTGGCACCAGTCACCTGGGTGTCAACACTGCCAAACTTGGACTGGTATTTACACACCTGGCAGTGGGTATCCTTCACCACCTCTTTCATAGGATGCTTTCCTATGAATCGGCTGACCCACTTGGTCACTGTGTTCGGCGTCAGACGCGGTGCTCGCACTGTGGGCTCACTCTGCTTCGGTACAGAAGCACTACCGCAAGAGCCGACGGAGCTCATAGACTTCCGCCGGTTGAACTCTCGCAAGGCGAGCGCTTGGTCTGCACCGCACAGACGTTGTGCTATGAGCGAAAGAAAGGACCTGTGGCTGTGCAGCTCGGTACTCTGTTCCCTCTCACCGATCTTCTTGTAACATTTGAAGGCGTTGGAGCAGGCGGTCTCCACAGCCCACTTGAAGATCGGAAACCACCACTTTCGCTCCCTGTTCCAAGCACCGTCCATACGGTACTGGTTCCGGAGCTGGTCACAGATGTCAACGCCGTTCATATGATGGTTGTAGTCGTCGATGGCGTTCAACCTCGTGTATGCCAGATCGTTACAACGGCTCTCCTTCGCGTCCCACACCTTCCGCGTCTTGGGGATCACCTTTATCGCGGAGTGGTGGGTGGACATCAAGTGCACAGGCTTCGAGTCGTAGATACTGAAGGCAAGGGTGGTGAAGTCAAAGCTCCGAGCGACCTTGATGGTGCCCACCGTGGCTTCCAGCTCGGCCTTCCTGGTGACGACATCTTGCACGACACACGCAGGCAGACCACGTCCACTAGCACGGCACACTCCGCACCCCAGCTTTTTTCGAGAGTACAACCACTGCAAGAACTTCTTGGAGGTGAACAGGTTGTCAAACCAGATAGTGTTCCAGTCTGTCGAGACCTGTTCAGCCAAATAAAGGCACCGGTTATGAAGAGGGGAGGCATTCGTCTCGACAGTAGGGCAAGGGTCATGGCGAAAATGGCAGGTGAACATGTAGCCGTGGTCAGCGATACAGTCAGCCAGGAAGCCGTCGCCTTCATCTTTGTATTTTATTTTATCTTTCAAGGCGCACCGACCTTGAACGCCGATGTCGATCTCGTCCTTGGAGAGGTGGCGTCCAGGTAACCAGTTAAGCTTGCTGTTCTCCACCAAGTGGTCCACGATGTTCTGCACCTTGAAGAAGGGCTTGTTCTTGGGTGGCTCGACGATGGGGCTCGCGACGTGGAAGAAGGCCTTCAGCTCTTTGTATCTGTGGACGCCGCGCGCAAATATTCCGTGAACACGTTCGTCGCCATACACAAAATCGTCGCGGGGATTAGTCCAGTTCAAACGTATGTCAGGAACAGGCGCCAGACCGTTCCGCATAAGGAGACCGATGAACTTATCAATCTCCGCAGGTGTGGCAGGGGTCCACTTCGGGTAGTGTTCCCCGCCAGCTCCCTTAGCAGCCGCGTTCATGTTAGTGTTGTTTTCCAGCACCTCGTGCCGAAATTCCGGGGAGATGAACATATCAAAAAACTCGATAGGGTGACTCTTCGAAGTGAGATGCTTCAACTTCTGAGATGGCCCACCGCTCTCGTCACCAGACCACTCAGGGCGGCGAAGGCGCAGGTTCTTGGCTTGCTCGACTGTGAGCTCGACCCACAGAGGTGTCACCGCCGTCGCTGTGGGCGCAACAACACTGCTGGGAACGGTTGTGCTAGAAGATGGAGGCGGAGTGGGTTGAGTAAGCACACGAGCGCCACTTGGGTCAAATACGATAGCAGGTGTGGTGAAGGATGGGTTCGCACGAATGTGGTTGTGCAGTTTGGCGCACAGCTCGTGCTTGTTGCTGAAATCTGTGTAGGCAGCCCTGACCGGGAGTCCCGGTGCAGGCCCCTATGACAGATTACTAGGTAGCCAACACTGGACCTGTGACTGACCGTAAGCCCGTACTGTGAGGTAGCCCCTCATTTGTGTCGCACGGGGTATTTTATTTGTCGTGTCGCAAAAGATTCGTTTATATTAACGACGCTTCGCAGCTTTTTCAGAAATATGCTGTTTTTCATTTCGTTTCCCTTAAAGGAGCGAAACAGGTTTCCTGGAAAAAAGTGACATCAACAGGCCACACCGCAGGAGCTGTCCCTCAAAAATTATGCCGTTGGAAATTTTTCGAAAATTTTCTGCCCATGTCAGCAGTCCTACCCCGGATTGTGTCGAGCGCTCGCGCTTTACCGGCCAATCATGATACGATAGCATATCAGCAGTCCTACCCCGGATTCTTTCGACCGACAACGAGAGAAACGTTTAACAATTCAAAATTATACCACGAAGATATATATGCTGTTTTTCATCCATGTCAGCAGTCCTACCATGATTGTATCGAGCGCTCGCGCTTTACCGGCCAATCATGATACGATAGCATCTCAGCAGTCCTACCCCGGATTCTTTCGACCGATCGTTCGTAACCGACAACGAGAGACACGGGTAACAATTCCATATTTTACCCCGAAGATATGTGGAATTTACAATTATGAATTTGTCGCAAAACTGCTCTAACAGGTTTACCGATCTCAACATCATCATCAGCAGTCCTACCCCGGATTGTTTCGGCCGATCGCTAGTAACCGACAACGAGAGACACGGGTAACAATTCCATATTTTACCCCGAAGATATGCGGAATTTACAATTATTTACGCATCTCGTCATTCAAGATCATCTCACCACTCCTATCGGCGGCGCGGCCCGGACAAAAGTGGATATGGTATGATCCTGGTCGGCAACGTTTTCATTTTTCTCCAAGCTCTTATCTTGCGCCTACCTGCTCGCTGTCTCAGCGCGCGGCTTGTGTTTTTGTTTGATTAATGATTTTTGCGCGCTACTTTTCTTTAGCGATATTTCATATCGAGCATGTTTTCGTGTGCATGCGTGGAACCCGGCGGGGGGGCGTTCCTGCGATGTTCTTCCATGAGCCGCATCCCACCAGCAGCCCATCCTGCGATACATGGATGATTGGAGGCCGTCGGGCGTCTTTGCATCCCGCCTGACGGTTTGGGTTCAATTTTCAACAGGAATTCTTCCTTCCTGAGCAGCGCTCTGTTTTTTTGCAGGTTTATGCTGTGCCTTTTCTGAAGGCGCCAGCAACGGCCATAGTGTATAATTCATGCTGTGCCTTTTCTGAAGCCGCCAGCAACGTTCCTGGCGGCATCTTTCCCTCTGGCCCTACTAAGCTGAAGGGGTGCTTGGAGACCGGCGGGATTCTCCGACGGGTTGGGTTCGATTCCCAACGTCTTCACTAACCAGCGTTTCGTTTTTTGCAGGTTTTGTTTTTTACGCCGAGCATCCTTTTATGCCGCCAGCAGAGTGCTCGCGGCATCCTGTGACTTCCAGCTCTATTTAGGTTTCACCGATTATTGATGTTCAGATTTTTAGATTTTTCACCCACTGTTCCGCTGCTGTTTTCATAACGTCTATTTTGTACGTAGACGCCCACCCGAGGGTGAAATGCGGACAGCAGTTGGCTGTCGGTATTGGGTTCGATCCCCAACGTCCTGACTGATTCGCTGTTCGTGTGCTGCAGGAAACGTTTTGGTTCTGAAGATTTTGGAACGTGCGCTGTGCTCTAGTTTCCTAGTTTAGATTTTCATATCGCCCTCGGGTAGTTGAATCCTTGTATTAGAAACTAGCAGCCTAGTAGTAATAAGTATTTATGCTAATATTTTTTAAGAGAGTAATCGGTTTTTCTCTTAGTATCTTTATGCATCTGAAATGCTTGCTTGCTTGCTACTCATGTATGCCTCGTGCTATATGAATGTCCCCAAGTGATCGTATAATACACCTGTGTTTTATGTAATATTCGCGGTACTACTCGTTCAGTAATTTTGTTTTTCAAGTCATAATCGCGGTACTATTCGTTTGTGTTCCCCCTAGCTTAATTTCATTTTCGGAAATTTTCTGTGAATTTTCACGACAGAAATGAGCGTGGCACTCATGATTGTCGCACCTGCGACAAATATGAGCCCCCGGCTCATTTCTGTCGCACGGTATAATTCCAATCTGTCTTGCGACACGACAAATAAAATACCCGGTGCGACAAATTTGAAGTGCTACCGTACTGTGACACACCAAGGTGTCACAGGTAGCTAGGACCGTAGCCGTTCCGACTCTGTCACCGTTCGGGGTATATCTAGCTTAGGGTTTATTTATTATACGAGTTTATCTATATCAGTTTCACAGCACACACTATTATCTGTGAACTTGGATATTCCAGTAGGTCGTGGCCCCATCCACGCTTTATTCCACTAGCTATTTTGGCCATGATTGGCTAAAGGGCCGCTCGGAGAGGTGGGGCGCGTTTGCGCGTTTGGGTATTGTGTGAATTATGAGATGAGCAGCTTACGGTAAGCAGCTTTGGGCCGCAGCTATGGGGTACCGGCTTGGGTTTGGATTACTCGTTGCAATGTCCGTTTTCGGTTATGTGCATGCCTTGATCACGCTTGCTACCGAATTTTGGGCTGGTGGCCTTGGCACCTTTGACCTCGACGACATCCTCCTTTGCCCCTCGCTTGCATGGCTCGGTTGTTCCCTCCGTGTTTGTGACGTCTCGTTTTCATCACAGCGCTACCCAAACGTGCTGCAGCGTACCGCCTCCCCTCAGGCTTATCTGAGAATGGGTATGACAACACGATCTAAGAAGTCCCTCACGAGGGACAGCGATATAGACGCCTCCTTACGGCTCATCGACGAGGTGCGGAACACTCCAACAGCTGCTACACCTGTGGTTCCCACTCCCAACCCTGCATCGAACGTGGACGCGGACGTGACCGTCAGACGTTATTTGCAGGAGCAGTCCAAGTTGGTCGACGAGATTTACAAGGCGCGCTTGCATCGGGCTTGGGCCAAGAGTATCCGTGAGGATATTCTTGGCGACAAGAAGCACCATTTTCGCGGTACGGACGACTCTGGCCTCCTGTCCGACCTGGTGGTGCAGCTGCGCACAGAGTTTCAGTCTGCTGGTTTGGAGCTGCGGGCCTTCGACCTCGAGGACCCTCTGGTGCCCGTAGTCGGCAGGGTTAATGGGCTGCTGTACGACGTTCTGGCTCTCGTGGTGGAGAAGCACAGCAACGCGTATGTCTGGCTGACTGGCACTGACTCCTCGGCTGACCGAGATGGACGGCGTGCTCTTGTCGACATCATCAAGGGCTCTGTACCGGTGGCGCTGCGGGGATCGCAGCAGGAGGAGCATGCGGCCTTACGTTATCCCGCAAACGTTGACCCGCAGCCGATTTTGGCTAAGGAGCAGCGTTTGGTGCGGGATAACAGGACTTCAGACTGGACTCCGACCGAGGCAACACGAAAATTATCCCTCTACACCCGCCTCGACCCCGTGTTTTACGCGGCGGTGAAGGTCCGCTATCCCATAGCTGCTGACCTGTCCCACGTGTCCCTTGCTTCTCTTCGTTCCTTGGTTGTCGAAATTTATCAGTCTTGGGCGCAAACGGATGGGGGCAAGGCGGCTTCTGGTGCGGGCGGAATCTCCGCGCATCTGTCCAGCAGCGAATATGACTCGCTGCTGCAGAAGATTACGGAGCTGAAGGAGCTGGTGCAGCGGCAGCACGGTGAGACCGCTCCGGTGGTACGGCAGCAGCGGGAGAGGGTTCAGCAGAAGCAGCAACAGCAGAAGTCCCCACATCCGCGGGGTTTCCGTGTAGGCACCCACAAGGCCCCGCCAGTGGGATTCGACCGCGATGAGCAGCGGGCGAAGCCATTCTGCGGAAAATGCAAAAAGGCGGGCAAAGGTGAGCACTATCACTTTTACCGCGACTGCCCGTTGGGTGGCCGTCAGCACCCGCCCAACTCTGCGGCGGCATTCTGCATCCCTATCGACGAGGAGGATGCGGACGGGGTGCACGCTCTGGCAATGTGTGCGGTGTTCCAGCACGCTGCGGATGATGGAGCGGAAGCCTTTGCACGTGCTGCGGCTGCGTACGGGCCTCCTGCGGTGCTTTCTGCGGGTGCGGTGGGCGGCATTGACGTCTCCGCCTACGGGTTCACCGTGGAGCAACAGCCGACTTCCGAAGGGGACTCCATTCTCCAACGACTCGACGATCTTGCTGCGGAGGTTCACTCCGCAGCCAATCCGCAGGTGCACTACACCCATGCCTCCTTCCCGCCTCCTGCCAACATTGGACAGGAGGCTTCGGCTCTGGTGTGTGAGTCCGCCGCAACGGTGGCCGCACCGGAGGAGCAGGTTCCGGCAGGTGGTGCGGCGGCAACGGCGTCCGCCGTGCCGGCCCCTGCTATGCCTGTCTTCCAGGGGAAGGATGCCGCACCCGAGCTACTGCAATCGGCGAAGTTGACCGCCACGGCGGACACGGACGGTGAATTTGCTGGGTTCGTTCAGACCGTCAACCACGCCGCCGTCCAACCCATTGACCTCACGGGTTACAACACCGACGACTATGAAGACCTTGCCGACGGCACATTCACGGTAAAGCCACGGGCTTCAGACGTCTCGGCAAATCTCTCATCTACACCTGCGACCCAGGCACCTAGCTCTGGTGGTGCTCTGGGTGACTGGCATGCCGGTGCTCCCCGCAGCTACGGCTGTGGAAAGCCTCCGTGGGGATTCCCTGCCCACGCTGGCTTGTGGGGAATGCCTTTTATGCTCTCCTTTATTCTCTTGATTTCTATCATGGGAGTGGGGACCGCCGCCTACACGGCGGCCAATGACGTCGGATCTGTGCAGGTATCGGGTCAGGCTGCTCCGCAGCCTGTGCTGTGCAGGGGGGACTTGTGCATCTACTCTGGTATCTCCGAGCTGGACCCCGTCACACTGGATGCGGTGCTGCACTCCCTGGGTGCTGCGGCAGTGCTACTGCCGCCTGACCCGCTGGAGGGCAGTGCTGCGGGCTGCTGCGGTGATCAATGTGGTGACGGTGCTCCTCTAATCTTTGACCCCGAGTAGTTTTATTCCTGGTTCTGGCAGTGCACCACCTTCTGGTGGTGTGCTGAGATGTGCTTTGACCTCAACATGGTCTTCAATTGGCTTTTACTTTGACTCCTTATATCCGTTAATCTGACTTGCTGGCGCCGTGTCTTTCAGTAGTTTAGCAGGACTTATGTGCCTGTGTGTTTTTGCACTTGTGCCGGCTAGAGGGTTTCCATTTGTGTATCAGAATTGCACAGTTGGTTTAGCAGTTAGGCTTGTCACCCTAGCTCCTACCCTAACTTATTTGGTATCTCGGACTTGCCTGTCAGTCACCACCCACAGTGCTGGGGTGGTGTGCTGAAATCTGTGTAGGCAGCCCTGACCGGGAGTCCCGGTGCAGGCCCCTATGACAGATTACTAGGTAGCCAACACTGGACCTGTGACTGACCGTAAGCCCGTACTGTGACACACCTAGGTGTCACAGGTAGCTAGGACCGTAGCCGTTCCGACTCTGTCACCGTTCGGGGTATATCTAGCTTAGGGTTTATTTATTATACGAGTTTATCTATATCAGTTTCACAGCACACACTATTATCTGTGAACTTGGATATTCCAGTACTTGTTGCCCGTCTGGGCCAGCTTGCGCAGCTTGCATTGAATCTTCAAGTCCTTCACCAGCAACTTACTGATTTGATCCAGGTCGGAAATAAGTGTTACAGTGTCAGGCGCAGCCACGGCTGTAGGCAGAACGGCGCCCTCGGAAGAACCTCCAGCAGTGTCGTTGCCAAGGGACATATCCTCCTGCTCCACCACACTCTCCATGACAGGATCCATATCCTCAGCACGCTCTGTGTCGGAACTGTTCACCACATCTTGTAACACTAAAGATTCCGGAGCGCTGACGGCCGTTTTCACAGTGGTGTCGACTTGCTGAGACACGGGCACCACAGTAGCAGAGGGTTCCCGGACCACAGTCTCACCATAGCCGAGAACAGGATTGGAAGGGGGAGGAGAATTCTCTTTCTCTGCGCCCGGATCAGGGATACTAGGGCTTGTAGGGTCGCATGTGATCTGAGAATTAGCAGGCGCAACACTTTGGGTTTCCGCCACCGTCGTTGCTAGAGTGTTCGAAAGGTCACCTTGGGCAAGTGCTGCCTCTAAAGGTACATAGGAAGAGTCTTCCTCATACTCGTGGCACAACATGGATTCAACATCAGGCAGGTCTGCAGGAGGTTGTGAGTCATCAAACTCGCACGGTTCGCCACATTCAGCCAGGATAGCTTGGGGATCAGCAAAAAACTCCGCGCCAACGGACCCAGTGGCCAAGTCAAGGGCGTGAATACTAGCCATAGACACATATAACAAAATACTGAGGCTACGGGACACTGGATATTTAAAAAAGTTGGATATTCGTGTCCCTGTCGTGAAAAGTTTTAGTTCCAACAACGTCTGTTTTCCAGGGTTTTTTGGACTGCTTTCACAGCCACATTATGGCGCCGCATCGCGAAGACTTGCGCATGCGACATTCAAATTCTAAATTCCCAATGTCCCTAAGACCCATTGGGGCCCAAAATAGGAAATTTGCACCAATTGCATCATTCTGGTGTATGTGGTACGAAGTACAAATTTAGTAGGGAATTTTAGTTCCAAGGGGTTGGAACTAGTCCAGTAAAGAGATATATCACCGATATCGATATATATATATATATATATATATATCACAGATATCGATATATATATATATATATTATAGGCGCAGTCCAGAGCATATAGTCTGACGTGGCAGCTATAACTACCTCTTATCCGTGCTGGGGCACCGAAAGGAATACTGTACTGTAGTGTTGGTCCAATCAGTCGCGTCACAATTGCCAACTAATGTGGGATCCGTCACGTCATCGTCACGTCAAACTGGGATCCGTCAGTCACGCGTATAGCCTGGATCCGATGTGGAACTTGAAATCATTTTGTCTCAAAATTTGTCCAGGCGACGAGAAGAAATTACTGTAAGTATTTTCATTGTAAGATGAAGAAGAAGCCAGTTCGACGGCTTCATACCCATGTTTCCAAGGCAACTCGCTCAGCAGAGCATGATGCGCAAGTGGAGGGCTTCGAAGACTCGGAGACGAATGCCGCTGAGGAGGAGGAGACCGAGAAGGGTGCCAAACTTCAACCTACAGCAATACGCGAGCGAGAATATGTTACCAGATATTTCCAGTCTGACGTTATCAACAACATCACAACCATACTGCACATGGCCATCACGCTCAGGTTGTCTTTGTTGTGTAATGCTGTCAATTGTCGGAGTAACAGTGACAGTCAGCGAGTCCCATTACGTGACTGGCGCGGGTTGGTGTCTCCCCATACGATAAATTCAATGCTTTATGCCTCGCGTCATATATCTTGTCGTTTCACTGCTGTGCACGCCACTGAGCTTCAATGAGTATCTTTGTCCGTCGGAGCTCGCACCTTAGCAGCGGAGGTCCTTTGCGATATATATAGCGTCGCCTCAGTGTCATCACCGGTCCAAGTTTGCGCGATATTGGGTGAATACTTTCAAATGGAAGTGGCAGGTCTTGCTTTAGACCATGAGGCTTTTAGGCCTTTTGAATCCGACACCGTGTAAGATTTTCAAAGCTCCGGATCAGAAAACTATCCTTCAATGTTTTGTTTCCTTCCGGTTTCCTGGCAGCTCTGACAGTAGAATATAGGACTATATACATGGTTCAGAGGCGTTTGACTGAGCAAGGCTACCGTCATGAGCGGTTGCCGCTGATAACTTCTATGGTTGTATTTTCAGAGATCTATACACGGAGTTGTTCTCATTTATTGTGCTGTTCACGTTTTATTTGATGGTTATGGGCCTGCAGTTTGAGGCTTCCGAAACAAATGCGGTAAGTATATCCATACCGGCAATACTCGCTGTGCAGTGAGCCGCCGGGGGGCAGGCCACCAGAACACGCTTACTCCGTGACCCTGGTGTCACTGGTACGCACTGTCACATGGGGTACCCGGCAGTGATTCACTCCTACGGACCATGCTGTCATCCCTGCTGCTTTTCTAACAGTGTGTGTGTGGTATTTTGGGTTGGCCCCGCCATGTTCCTACGGTGTGCTTCTCTTTTCCGCTGCCAGGGTGGTGGTGGGCTAGCTTCGGTTGGCGCATCTCATAATGCCGTTCAGTGTGTGTGGTATCAACTTACGGCCTCGTCCTGTTCGTTCCTGCATGCTTCTCTCATCCACTGGGGTGCATGGTGGTGGGCTGACTTTGGTTAGCGTGCCTCATGCCATTCAACGTGTGTGTCCTAGCAAACATGAGTACAGTGAAAGTTCGATCGCGATATCAAGAATCCACAAGTTTTTTTCCCGGGCTGGAGTGTGACATTTTCTTGATAGTGTTTTTCTGGTGTCGATCCAGTGTCAGCAGCAAATATAGGCATTCTTATTGGTTCATTTTCAGGTGATCGGGGGCGAGTGGTCGAGATTCTAAAATCGTTATTTGCGTGCCGATGTTGATATCTGTGATATATAGAAACGCTAGGTGTGTCGTTATCATCATGCTCGTCTTACGTGCACGTGGAATCCGAAACGGAAAACCTTATTATGTACTCACAGTATGACAGTGTACGCGGCATGCCAAAATACTTCAAAAGTGCTTATATCGTGCAGTTGGTCAAATTCTAATAGTCGAGGCGCCGATTCCGGTAAAATACAATTTATTCTAAAATTCTTGGGTGTCCACCGCACTGAGGCTTGTTATCGGTTTCATTTTCGTAACTGGTTGGGTCATTGCAGATTGTACGGAAGGTCCAGAAACGTGAGGCTTCGGCCAGAAACTGGTTACCTAGGGTTTGGGTTTGTAACTTGCAGCGATCCGAAAATTCCGTATTTTTTTTCAGCTCAATTCTGACAGTCCGTTGTAAAAACCCCGAGAACTCGAATCGAAGAATTGGAGTATTGACATCGATCGCAAAATGGTGACGAACCTCACGATTTCGTCACCGTTTTCAAGAGCTTGGTTCTCGTACCCAAAGGCCCATTCCATGAACTTATACCTCAAGTGTTTTTGGCAGTTTTCTATACAATACAACTCTAACTTTGGCCGCTTCTGGACCCTCCGTGCCTGCAATGACCCGGTTATGAAATCATTTCGATTATTGTAGTTTCATTTCCAAATCAGTTCGATACCGTTCGCTTCATGTGCTGATGCGGTGAACATGATACTGAGCTTATATTGTGATCGGTTTTTCGCTTTCAAAATACAGTTGGTATCTTCAGTTTCAATGGCAGCCCTTCCAGCAAAGTATGATACTCCATTTTTGCCGTGGCTCAAGACCCAGGTGAGTCTCATTCCGTAACTTGCTCATAGAGTGTCTGTATAAAGACTCTCAAAGCATGCCATCTCAAAGTGCTGCTAGTGTCGGCAACGGATCCGGGTCCACCCCGTCTCTGGGTGCCGAGTTGCGTTTAAAGTACTCAGGCTCTAGTTCTTGACCCTGGGAGAACACTCCAATCCCTAGTAACAATTTGTCTTGCACGTTTGCGACAATTCATAAGCGGGCCATGCCTAGTTGGACAATACTAAAGAAGCAAGATTGCCGTGAGAGATGTATTCTGCTTTTACACTGGCATGATTTTTGCAGTGTTGGTTCTTTATGTCTAAGGACAGCCAGTATCTCTATTCTGGGGCTTGGCAGATTTTGGAAGTTTGGACAGATCCGGTGTGCGGTGACGGACGTTGTGAACCACCTTACGAGTATCCGAAATTTGGGCGGTGAGCAACTCTACAATACATTATGAACACGCCAATCATTCGCTTGCTCCGAAATGGGAACACTGCGAGCGAAAGAGCGTTTGATGAATGTTTTCAAATCCCATATTCGATAACTTAAGATGCTGTCTTAAGATTGCTAAAAGCGACAGAAAGCTGCGCTTGCTTGCCTTGCGTCATGAAGATTGCTAGGGATCATATATATATATATATATACTTCCTCCAAATCATTTTGAGTCATATTTCAATTTGAGCTTTTACAACGTTCGGTATTGCACTCGTCATGGTGAGTAGTGCTCCGTAGTTTTGCATATTTTTTAGATGGCCTATGTTTTCAGCTACCAGTGGTGTCCATTGAGCCATTTGAGAGTATTTTATTTATTTAAAGGTTTACGACAGTTTCCGTAAAAGTTGCAATACATGGAGATACTATGGGATCTTTAGGATGTCATTTTAACGAAAGGTACAAGGGTGCGTGCTTGATGAGCTCCTGGGTTCATGTTGGGGAACCAACATCCAACTAAAAATGTCCCCCAAATTCTGGAATATTCGGGCCAACCATGTTAAAGTTGCAGAATTTACACAGTTGGAGATTTCCCTGGAGATTGAGAAGAAAAAACTGAAAATCAAAATGTGCCTTGCCAGCGAGGATGTCGATTTTGGTGGACTTTGAAGCTTTTGCATGGACACTTATAATGGGCTTACAGTAACACGGATGCCTGAATTTAAAAATCACTTCATTTGTGGTGGGACGAATGTGTTTTCATAAAAGTACAGTGTGGGCCCGATTTTAAGCAACCAGCGCTGGAATTCTCAAAAATTAAGCAATTTCCAGCCTGGATTTTTTGCCAAACCCGTTAAGCAATTCCAGCCCTCTGAATGGAGATCACGAAAAATAAAAAATTGACATTTTTGTTGTTTTTAGCAATTCCAGCCTCCAACGATGAATATAGACCATGGCACCTGATATGAGTTTGGGCGAGTGTACATGGCCACCGTTATGCACACATGTTCCATTATGCATATGGAATGCAATGAAACTCTTCCCGGCCTCAAATAAACTTGTTAGCTATTGTTGGCTCTCTTCCTCCTCCTAAGCAGTGGGCTAAGCAATCGCAGCTGCCCTGATGGAAGCTGGGGACACATTTCCTAGTGCGCGTTTGGCCAGTTTTAAGCAGTTTGATCGGCTGGGTCCCACGAATTGATTTCGGGTTGTTTGATCCATTTAAGCAAACGACAAAAACCGAAATCGCTGGGAGGCCACTGGAAAATTCGCGATTTTTCGATATAAGCAACAGAGGGCTGGAGGCTGGATCGAAAACGACTGTTGCTTAAAATCGGGCTCACACTGTATGGCGTTGTGGCCTTTATTTTGGATAAATTGGAGCCTGCGGATTTTGGAGGTTCCTGTGCCGGGATATCGATCAGGGTTTTGAGAGCTGTCAGAACAAAATCATCAGCTGAGGTTAGATCTGGGGGCTTATCTAGGGATCTAGAAAATCCTCAGCTCTGTTCTTTTGCTGAAGGCAAAAGAACTTCACAAGAAGTTCTCTCGCGGGATATTCTCAGTGCGGCACACTGCAATTTTTTACTCCAGATTTTAACGTTACTATGAAAGTTTTAGAACCTCTGACGACTTAAGACAATGGCCGATCAAGGAAACTCTGATGGCAGGACCGAACGCGAAGGAACGCCCACCCGTGATCAACCGGCAGTGACGCGCGAGCCGATCGCCGGGATGGAAGCTCTGCTGGCACAGCAGACAACAATGATGACAATGATGATGCAACCGTAAATGAAGGAGCTCAGCGCTCGAGTTGAGGGTGCAGAGGAGGTGGCTGCAAAAGCTGCTTCTCAGGAAGGCGGAACCGCTCAGAGCTGTGACGCTGAGCTTGAGGCACTGAAGCGGTTGCCCTACGTGCCCCACGTCGCAGGGAATCCGTTCCCTACGCGACCTGCTACTTTGGAGAACGACATGCCTCAAAATCAATGTGCGATCTCTACAACGACAAGATCTACGACGCCCTACCCGCACAAACTCTTCGATGCGCTACGAGCAGCTGGTGCTCGCGCCGGCGCTTTTGTACATGCACGATGCAATCGTGAACTCTGAGGGGACCATGGACTTGCTCATGGACGAGAAGAAGCATCCTACATTGGAGGAATTGGGCGAGCACGTTTACACCGCGCACAGCACCTTTAAGGGTAGGGTGCCGGCAAAAACGGTAAAACAACATTGACGGAATAGTTAGTTTGTAACTGTACAGTTACGATCTGTACGGTACGGAACGAACAGTACAGAGCGGAACGAGGCATGCAGATGTGCGATGCTCACCTTAGCATCTGTAGCCAAGCAGCCAATTAGCCTCTTGTTGAGAGCTGGTGACGGCAGGGTGGACGAGGAAGTATGCTCGGCTGTAGGTCGAGCCGAGTCGAGTCGAGTCGAGTCGGTGCTGGGGACTCGACTGCTGCAGCAGCCTCCAGAGCGGATACCAAATCTCGGGGAGTTGGCATCTCCCTTGCCTCAGGCTCGCTGACAGGAGTGGATTCAGATGCATGAGTGCGTGCTTTTCGCAAGATGGTGGCGGCTTTTTTCTGCTGTCGCCGGCTCTGGAAGCTCATACCTGCATAAGCCGGTTCGCACTGAAAACAGAAAAAACCAAACAATGCACAATGCGTGGATCTTGCTGTGGTGAGAGTGAGAGTTATGAACGTAAAAAGAGGTGCAAGCTAAGAGGAGAAATGAGGGAGACAGCTTTAGTACCTGCAGTCAGGATGCCTTGTATCCAAGGTATCCTAGAGCCTCACCAGAAGCACTTAGGCGCTCAGCAGGCCATAGGTGCCTAACTGCCGCCACAACCCAGCTTGGATGAGGAGCGCGTCGCCCTTTGCCCCTCTGCAAGGAAGCCACCACACAGTTCCCCATCAACCAAACGAACTTCCTGTAGGTTGCCCAAAACCTACAGGAAGGAAGCATGCATGCATGATTACTATTTCTAAACCGGTAACCTACCACGCCACGCCACACCATAAGTGTACCAAAGAGTACTTTCCTGTGGTCAGCGCCATGCGCTAACCCACGCTCTTCGATTTCACAGATGATAGAAGACACCTCATCTGTAGAGATGGGGCTTCATGCTCACTACACTGTCCAGCGTAAAAAAACAGAACTTCCGCGGGGTCTGTGCTATCAGAGGGCGGAGCAGGGAAATCCAGGTCGTTTTTTGCCTTCCATATCTCCTGCAAAAATAACAGCACTCGGCTTCAACAGGCGGCTGTGGACGTGTTCAAACGAAAGAGGCTTGTAGAAGCATTGTTTAGCAAGTTACAGCAGCCGACATGTGCTGACAGGAAGATCGATTTTTTTCAGCTTGATGATCGGAATCGCAATCTGAGAACGGAAATCGACAGCCCTTGGGCTCAGCTATCTGCCAGTGTGCAACATGCGGGGGTAATTCGGCCAATTAGATGGCGTAAAGATGAATCAAAGTGAAGCATATGCTTAACAACGATTTCTGTATGGAGGTCGTTATTCGTTTTTCGAAAATGACAGACGATTTAGCTCCTTGGTGGCACCCTACCCTTAAGGGGGTGTTCGCTCTTCTGAGCAACCATTACACCATGCTCCAGCTCAGGGCGAGCATGGAGCCCGCTGCTACCGTCCACGGTGGATCGGAGGCACTACGTGCCAAGCTGGCGTTCATTGAGGAGAAGGTGTACGCGGGGTCTGATGGGCTGGTGACCAACTCCGTATTCACTAAGTGGCTGAAGGAGTTCGACATCCAGAAGGCGAAAGCCGTGATGAACACGCACGCCAAGGCTTTTCATGACCGCCAAGGAGGCAAGGGCAAAGGCGGTGCGGTTCGCGGAGCTGGCAAAGGTGATGGCGGGCGCAGCGGTGGGAAGGACGGCAGAGGGTCAGGGCTTGGGCATGGCGCCCAAGCCCAGACCTAACTTTCCTCCTAAGGAAATGTTAGAAGCCTTCCGCCCCTCGGGGCGTCCAACGAAAGGAACCCACCCTGCAGGAAAGGGTGCGGAGCAGAAGGGGGGCATGGCGCGCAGCTAGCGCGAGCTCCGAGGGGATGAAGTGGATCAGCAAAGGGGCCAGGATGCGTTAGATCGACAAGGCACCTGAGCCGTTCGATCACGGAGTATCTTTGGTCGGCGCCACCCCTTCGCAGCTGGAGTGGATGGCCGCAGAGACCGAGCGGTGTCTCAAGACGGGTGCATGGGTACGAGCGACGCGGCGACGGCATGTGTCAAGGGTATTCCTGGTGCCGAAGCCGGGGACGAACAAATGCTGTCTTGTGATGGACTTCCACTGGATGAACGCCCATTGTGTGAAGTGCCGTTGCAAATTGGAGACTCTCAAAACGCTTCACCGGCTCGCCCCGGACGATTGGTGTTTCAGCTTCGACCTCCAGGACGGGTACCACGTCGTGGGGATTGACCCCGCCTTCCAGGAGTACATGCAGTTCGACGTGTGGGGGGAGATGTATCAGTGCGGGGCGTTTCCATTTGGGTGGAACGATTTGCCTCGCATCTTTGTCATGGTGATGAAAGTACTTGTGGAGTGCCTTCGCTCTCCACGATCTACGCTCTCCACGATCGGCTAGAGGTGCGGAAGCTGCAAAGTGGAAGCAAGGTGCGCCGGCGTTGGGCGGTTCGCAGATGAGCTGGCGGATGCGGGCGGGAGGAGCACCAGCAGGGGGCAAGGGTTCTCCCTTACATGGACGACTTCTTGGTGCTATTGGGCAGCAGGATCGAGGCGCTCAGGGCGCTGGAGCTGGCGAGCCGAGTCATCTTGGTGAGACCTGGCCTGGAGAGGAGCGAGAAGAAGGGGCATTGGGAGCCGACGCACCTGGTGGAGCACCTCAGGCTGGAGGTGGACCTCAAAGCGGGACAGTTCCGCGTGACGCTGGCAAGGCTGCAGAAGATTCAGCTGCAGGCCAAGGCGCTTCTGAATGAAACGTCGAGGCAGGAGCGGTGGCTCCCAACGCGGAAACTCGCAGCGTTCGCGGGGCTGTATCAGTCGGTGTACTTGGCGGTGCCTCCGGCGAGACTGTATCTCAGAGTGCTGCACTTCGTGATCTTCACCAAGCGGGGGTGGGGAGCGAAGGTGAAGTTCACGCGGCAGGCATGGAGCGATATCGAGTGGTGTCTCCGACTCCCTGCCCAGAGTCGGTGGAACGGTCGCAAGATTTGGCGGAACCCAACCAGGGCGAAGCTACGCACCGACTCCTCCCTGTTTGCGTGGAGCGGAGTGCTCAACCTCAAACACGCGGCGAGGGGGTTCTGGTTGGACGAGCTCCCCGCCTCCGCCACCTGCACATCACGCATCTGGAGCTGGAGGCCGTCTACAAGGCGGTGTAGTTGTTTCTGCGGGAGCTCACCGGCAAGGTGGTGCGCCTGTATTGCGACATCTAGGCGGTGGTGGCGATGCTCAGCCACTTCACCTTGCGGAACCCCGAGCTGATGCGGCACATGCGTCGCCTGTGGATCCTCCTCGACCTTTATGGCATTGAGCTGCAAGCGAGGGACATCAGAAGTGAGGCAAACGATTGGGCCGACCGGGTGTCTCGGGACAGGGACTTGGACGATTGGCGGCTGAAGCGTCGGTGGTTCCAGTGGGCTGAGCGGGATTGGCATTGGCACATGGTAGACCGCTTCGCTTCTGCGCTCTCGGCCCAGGTGCCTCGGTACTACGCGCAGTGGTACGACCCAGGGTACGAGGGAGTGGACTCTTTGGCTTATTCCTGGCTAGGAGAAGGTAAATTCGGTCAACCCGCCGTGGTCGCCGCTCGACGAGGTGGCTCATAAGCTGCGGGAGGAGGGGTGCGCCGCCACGGTGGTGGCACCCTACTGGCCGGGACAGATGTGGTTCCAGCAGTTGTAGGCCCTAGCCGACGAGGTGGTCATCTTGCCCAGGTGGCGGGACCTCTTCACTCCCAGCAGGCTGGGAGGTTCCGAGCTGCTCGGGGTCTCAAGCTGGGACGGCGTCATGTTCCACATCTCCGCCTCCCAGTGAGTCATTACCTACAGGAGGCGAAGCAGGCGGCCGAGCACATTCCAGGAGGGGGTTTGGTGCCGGGCTGCCGAGTGAAGGTGTACTGGCCTGTCGATGATGCCTGGTTCGTGGGCGCAGTGGGTGACCGGAGCGGACGGCTTGACCCGTGTGGCCTACGACGATGGGGGCCAGGAGGACCTGGACATGAGCAAGGAGAAGAACGAGGTGGTCCCGGCGGCGGTGCGAGAGGTGAGCGGCTGGGATGCTGTGCTACAGGAGCGCTGGAGAGGGGAGCTGGGGGACACCTCCCTCACAGAGCTGACGGTGCAGATGCAGGAGGCGACGTTGGGCGGCAAAGTTGTCGGCAACTACCGCCCGAAGGCGCAGGCGCTCATGCAGTTCTGTGTGGCGGAAGGGCGAGTGGCTGCCGGCCACGGAGGCCACGGTGAGGTTGTACATTGCCCATCTACTGGCCAACCTTGGGCACGGTGCAGGCGGCCAGCATGTAGCCCTACCTCTCCGCCATCAACAACTACCACGAGGACATGGGGTACTCTGGGCCTGCGGAAGGCAGGAGTGTCTCCAGGGCTGTGAAGGGCATGTCCTCCCTGAGGTTGCAGGCAGCTGATGCTGCGGGGGAGGAACGGACGGTGAGAACCTGGTTGCCGGCCAGGCATGTCTCGGCTGTGCATGCGCACGGGTTGGGGCTGCAGCCGGTGGGTAGGTCGGAGACCGAGCTGCTCCGGGCGTGCGCCTGCGTTGTGCAAGCCGGACACGGGGGTGTCCATGCTGCGGACCCACATCAGCATTGCAGACGGCATCGTCTCCGTGGTTCTCCACAAGGAGAAGGGGAGGGAGCATGTGTGCCTCAAGGGAGGCTCACCATTCTCGCAGCGGGGTTGCGGGGGCTGGTGCAGCTCCTGCAGCACTGGGAGCAGGTGCAGGATGCTAGTTGGGTGCGGTGCTCGGCAGAGGGCTCCGAGGGGCAGAGCAGCTACTGGGGGCTGCTGTGGGAGCAGGGCAAGCTCCGGTCGGCGCAAGCTAATGACTGGATGCAGTTGGCGCTGGGGGAGCTTAGATGTGTCCCTCCGGAATGGGGGCACTTCTCTGGCCACAGCACCCGCAAGGGGGCTTGTACCTGTGCCAGGGCAATCGGCACGACGCTTGAGCGGTGCTGCTTCCTGGGCGGCTGGTCTCAACTGTCTTCCGTCATCCACTCCTACATCGACCCGACAGCAGTTCCCAACGAGCACATGGAGAGGTACTTCGGTTGGACCACTCCACGGTGGCGGGAGTAGCAACCTGGCACAGGGCAGTGTGCCTGATGATCTCTATTACATGGCATTGAGATGTGTAGTCAAAAGAAATGGTTAAATTGGAGCCTGCGGAGTTTTAGAGGTTTCTGTGCCGGTAGATCAATCAGGGTTTCGAGAGCCGTCATATAAAAATCATAAGCTGAGGTTAGATCTGAGGGCTTACACACCAAACAGTATCTAGGAGTTCCGATCTAGGAAATCCGCAGCTCTGTTCTTTTGCCTTCCCTACCCACCCAACCCAGAAGACCCTAAACATTTTGCCTTAGAAGCTGTGTATCAGTCTAAAAAGCATGTGCCGCTGTGAATCAGCCTAGAAAAACATTCCAAAAAGAGATTTTCTCTCACACACTAAAAGCATGTAAGAAGAAAGCTATTTTTAATGAAATGTTATGAGGTGTGCCTCTTGGCAATGAGATGTGTAGTCAAAAGAAATGGCAGAATGTTGATACGTTAATCAGTTTGGCAAGATACATGGCTATGGTGTGTTGGTGTTGAATCTTGCAGTTTTGGATGCAAGCAAGACTGTGGTGTTGCGGAATCAAAATCCGTGATCATTAACATGCAGGTAAGACTTCTTGTATCTTCTGCAACCGATTACTTTATGTATCATAGATTGAGCTTGAAAAAAAGGATTAACCCACTTCATGTTTGAAAGGAAATGGCCATTAAGTAACATGTGCATATTGTGCTCACCATGTATGTATGTATGTATGGGTGATTGTTATGTGTAATTGTCCACATGGCTATAGCTATTCTTCAGCAACTGCATAGATAGAAGACTGCAAGGAAGATATTCTTGCGGGTTCCCCACTGGATGGATGCAATGCATTTTCGGAATGCAATTGTAGCTGCAATCATATTTGAGATCAATTCCAAGAATTCAGGACATGCATTGTAACGTGCATTATCACATGGGAAGTGTTGGCACATCCTTTTATCATAGCCTCTTGAACTGGTGATATGTGTATACTATGGTGTCTATTGTGGCTTGCTTGTGTTTTGATAGGTGGACTTCCAAAAGATGGCGAATGCATATGGCCTTTCGGGGAAAGCATTACAAAAACTGCGCGAAAGGTATTAGAACTCTCCATTGATGTATTGCGCGGCAGGGGTGGGGATGCAGTGAGTAGCAGGGGCAGTGATAGACCAAGATACACGGTTAAGAGTATGCCAATGCGTTATATTGGGTTGGAAATGACGGCAGGGATGACACATACATCCCCCAGGGTTCAGCACAGATAACAAGTGGCATGCACATCCACACGAGGGTAGTGTGTATGTGCGGGCAATAGGCAGCAATGCCGTAAATCACCAATTTCCAATTAATGAATACATATTAAGGTCAACAATCTGAATTTTTGTGGCATCTTCATTTTTCCACTGCTCAATCCGGATTTCGACTTATACCGAGTTATTTATACCGTAATTAACTCTAGGCGGCACCAAAACACTGAGAACTCTCTTACATTGTTTTTACCCTGAGTTCAAATGTGTGGTGGCGCAAACAAGAAGGGGTTTTAATGTGACCAGGGGTGCAGTAGTGCGAACAAGAGGGTGGCGCACTCTTGTGACGAGGGGTGCTGTAGTGCGGACAAGATGGCGGCACCTTATCGTGACTCAGGGTGCAGTGGTGTGGACAACAGGGCAGCAATTCTCGTGATTAGGGTTGATGTAGTGCAGTGAAGAGAGTGGCGCATAATTGCGACGAGATGTGCAGTCGTGCGAACAACAGGGCGGCGCGTAACTGCGACGAGGGGTGCAGTCGTGTGGACAACAGGGCGGCGCGTAACTGCGACTAGGGGTGTGGTAATGGGAATTGCATTACACTTGTATTAAAACAATCAAGTTCTCGAAGTGTGGAAGTGCAGAGAACAGGGCTGCATATTCTTGTGACTAGGGGTGCGGTAGTGCGAACAACAGGGTTTTGCCAGGGCTTTGGTAGCGCTCTGCAGGGCAGGAGCAGCACAATCATGTGAATGACTGGTTGACAATTGTGGGGTTATTTTAACGTTCACACTGCAGGGCGCGATGGAATGTGTGCCTGCACAATGATGCTAGCCGCGCTGGTGCTGCATTGCCGGAACTTTGCTGGTTCGCTGAGGACCAGCCATTTCTCTTGTTATATGAGCGGTCACTCACAACTTTGGACTTGAAGATAGGTGTGCTATTCCGCTTATATCCGTCAGATTCTTTGTTTCTGGTTTCTGATAACCCTTTGGTGCTCAATGCTGGTCTTGGATGAGTATCCAAAGAAGGCTGTCCTTATTCGTCATTGTGCGTGTTTTGTGTGTGCTTTATCGCTGGTCGTCTCTCACTGCACTGAATTTATTCAGTGCAGTAATAGAATTACTGCAATATTTACATTATAGATACAATAATTAGTCCATATACTTGGTATATTTATAATATTTGACACATGCATTCATTGTATGTAGAGGCCGCCTGCAGCTTGCTTCAGACGTGTTAATGGCAGGTGATCCTGAGTGTGGTGTGTGTGTATACCATGCATGTTGCAGGTGAGTGGTTCATTCAAGTGTTGAATGATCCGTTGCGAGCTGTTCGAGGGCAAATCCTAGATGCTTCAAATGGCAGCCAGCATTACACTCCAATGACCACCTTGCCCATCTGGGACCCGTTCCCAGAACAGTCCTCAGCAGCTCCTTCACCACTTCTCACTTCTCCGCTAGCGCCAGGAATCCCCCCCTCGGCAGCCCCTGATGGCATCCAACCTGTAGCACCTTCCGAACCCCCAAGTCCTCCGCCCTCCCCAGTTTGGAGGATTGCTCACCAACGGCCAGAGCACGATGCGCCACTGGAGAGCTTGCGGTATTTGCAGGGGGAGCGCGGAATGTGCCGGGACCGCTGCAAGGCCACTGCTGGGTGCAGTGCCTTCTCATACCATCCAAACTCGTCTCAGTGCGTTTTTAAAGCTTGCTTTGATCTTGGGCTATCCAACTATACCCAGCCAACAATCCGTGATTACGAATTTCACTATTACCAACAAGCGACGTGCCTCTACCAGCAGAACACAAGCGCAAGGAAGGAGGCCTATGACCCCGATTGGCTTCATACCCGTCGACTATTCTCATGTTTGACAAGGCCGAGCACAACCTCCAACATTGGTAGAGGAGAGCGCGAGGCAGTGGAACGCATGCACTGGTGTGTTTTTGCCTCTGCAAACGCCAGACCATCAACCGTCACAGCAGTGCACGAGCAGAAGCAACAGGCCGTGCAACTTAATGCTGAAGACGTTGTACGCATTCAGACATCTCTTCCGTCGCCAGCCCCATCACCCCTCGCCACCTCCCTCCTTCGACCGCTGCTCCCTCTACATCCTCCCCTACCATCACCCCGACTAATTGAAGCTGCAAATGGTCCTGTACGAGGACCTCGCAGGCGGCTGATGCAATACGGTGACGAACGCGCATAGCCTGCGTCATGATGTTATGAGGGAGCCATCGGCATCTGTGCATGCGAATCCGTCCCTCCTCAAGCAGCCTGCGGGATGGTGTCGGGGGGCCATCGGCACCTGTGCATGCGATTCTGTCCCTCCTCAAGCAGCCTGCGTGATGGGTGTCGGGGGCCATCGGCACCTGTGCATGCGATTCCGTCCCTCCTCAAGCAGCCTGCGGGATGGTGTCGCGAGGAGCCATCGGCACCTGTGCATGCGATTCCGTCCCTCCTCAAGCAGCCTGCGGGATGGTGTCGGGGAGCCATCGGCACCTGTGCATGCGAATCTTTGTTTTGGTATCCAGATAACGAAATGACGCAGTGCACTTTTCTTTAGCTTTACTTCGACACTTGCTGAGCTTTGCTGGATGCTCATGCTGCCACACCATGCAGGCTGGATGCTCATTCAAGGAAATACGGAGTGTAACAGTGCTGATACGCTACTCTTTGAAGATACCGCCTTAGATGTTGACGATTGTGCACAGTCGTGTTGGAATCACGCGAGCTGCATGATCTTTATCTTCGGAGTCCCCGGTACAACTAGGGAAGGATATTGTGCTTGGGAGCAAACAACTATTTGCACTAGTGGTGGCACCGACGCAAAGTTCAACGTTTATGAGGTCTACGCACTGACAGGTAATGTAGCCAGGCACGATATACTGCGGAATAAATCCCTATGGGCGTCAGTAGGCGGGTGGCTGCCCGCCTAAGCCCGGGATGCAGTTGTGAGGGGTGCTGAGACCCGCCTGAGCCATGGGTGCAGTTATGAGGGGTGCTGAGACCCGCCCGAGTCCGGGATGCAGTTGTGAGGGCTGTTGAGACCTGCCCGAGTCCGGGGATGCAGTTGTGAGGGCTGTTGAGACCCGCCCGAGTCCGGGATGCAGTTGTGAGGGCTGTTGAGACCCGCCTGAGTCCGGGATGCAGTTGTGAGGGCTGTCGAGACCCGCCTGAGTCCGGGATGCAGTTGTGAGGGCTGTTGAGACCCGCCCGAGTCCGGGATACAGTTGTGAGGGCTGTCGAGACCCGCCCGAGTCCGGGATACAGTTGTGAGGGTGCTGAGACCCGCCCGAGTCCGGGGATGCAGTTGTGAGGGCTGTTGAGACCCGCCCGAGTCGGGATGCAGTTGTGAGGGGTGCTGAGACGCCTGAGTCGGGATGCAGTTGTGAGGGCTGTCGAGACCCGCCTGAGTCAGGATGCAGTTGTGAGGGCTGTCGAGACCCGCCTGAGTCCGGGATGCAGTTGTGAGGGCTGTTGAGACCCGCCCGAGTCTGGGATGGTTACAGGTTCGCCAACACCTGCCCCGACACCTGCTCCGACACCTGCTCCGACACCTGCTCCGACAGCTTCACCGACAGCTTCACCAACAGGTACAATGGCATCTAAAGAGGGGAAGTTTCCGTTGTATCATCCTTGTTCCTGGGATTAATTTCCCCCATATATTTTGCTTTTTTGTATAAGGATGAATTAGATTCTAACAGTCGAAGTGCCCCCACGGGGTGCCGGCACAACTGTTAGCCACATGTTCTTCTGGTTCTCTTGCGCAATCGGTGACTGGTGTCACTGAACATGTCGTCGAACGTCTGCCCTGGTCCATCATTTCATTTTAGATGATCCTGTATGTCAACATGCGCTTGACAAGAGCCGAGCTGCACTGAGCCTCGGCTTTGCAATCCTGCCTCAAATCCCGATACACTGGTGCCCCCCCTCCTCCGCAGAAGCCCCGCCCCCACCACCTTCCTCCGCCTCCACCTTCACCTCCGCCTCCATCACCTCCTCCGCCTCCATCACCACCACCACCACCATCTCCACCACCTCCCCATCCCCACCCCTCCGCCATCCCCACCTCCACCACCATCGCCTCCTCCCACCTCCATCCCCTCCTCCTCCACCGCCTCCCACCATCGCCACCTCCACCACCACCACCACCTCCTCCTCCTCCTCCTCCTCCTCCACCACCATCGCCACCTCCACCACCTCCACCACCACCTCCACCACCGCCTCCTCCACCACCCTCACCTCCTCCACCCCCCGCCTCCCGCCTCCACCCCCACCTCCCCCACCGCCATCACCACCACCCCCACCTCCACCACCTCCACCGCCTCCACCGCCTCCGCCACCACCCCCACCCCCCACCCCCACCTCCCGCCACCGCCACCGCCACCGCCTCCTCCACCGCCCCCCACCACCACCTCCCCTCCCCCCACCACCTCCCCCCTCCCCTCCCCCCCCCCACCACCTCCCCCCCTCCCCCCCCCACCACCACCTCCCCCCTCCCCCACCACCACCTCCCCCCTCCTCCACCCCCTCCTCCACCATCACCCCTCCCCCGCCGCCTCCGCCTCCACCGCCTCCACCGCCTCCACCCCCCCCACCACCACCTCCCCCTCCCCCCACCACCTCCCCCCTCCTCCACCCCCTCCTCCACCACCACCCTCTCCTCCGCCACCACCACCGCCCTCTCCTCCGCCACCACCACCGCCCTCTCCTCCGCCACCACCTCCCACCACCACCCCCCGCCCCCGCCTCCCCCACCTTTGCCACCACCTCCACCACCTCCTCCACCTCCCCCTCCACCTCCCTCCCACCACCACCTCCACCTCCACCCATTCCCCCTCCTCCCCCTCCCTCCTCATCCACCTCCGCCGTCCCCCCGCCCCCATCTCCACCTCCACCGACCTACTCGCTGAGTAATGCAGGGGAGGGTGCATTACTCTACTACCAAGGTTCCAAGACGTCCTCCCCGTGATTTGTAATTGAAGGGAGGAATTCGATTTGTCTCCCCTTTCCCTGCCCCCTTGTAACCTCAGAAGCCAAGGAGGAAACGAGCTCCGGGGGATTCCATTTCTACCTCCCCTCTCCCTTTCTCGCGTACAGTACACGCGGAAGGCGCCGTGGGAGACGAACCTTTCACCTCCCTGAATGGCAAAATGTCACTCCCCCTCCCCCCTGCGTGGCTAGTGCACAGCGCTGCTTGGACACACCGGGCTGAGACAAGCAGGCGGGCGACATGCGCGGCCAGGGAGCCCGGAAGCCACGTGTATGAGGATTTCTGCGCTGCAAGGGACGCCCGTGTCCACTATCCTTGTTAGCACGACACACGGCCCCACGAATATCACATGGAACATGAACGGCACCTCCATATGGTGCGCCTCCTCCAATGAATGATCTGCGATGGTCCCTGCCTGCACAGCGCCCGTTTACGTAATTGCTTTCCACTCTGTTGTCAATCCTCTTGGTTGTGCATCCAGTCGGTGTATGCGCCCACCGCTCACCGCATACTATATATGTATATGTGCGTGTTGACATATTGTATGCATATAGCATCCTTCGTACGTATGTTTAGATGTATATGTATACGCATACACGTATGCATATTTATGTGTATGTGTATATATTACGTTTCTTTCTGCACACCGAACTCATGCCAAAAGGCACATTACCGGCATCCATTAGATAAATAGCACTTGTCTGGCTGGCGCTGTCTAAGCTACCAGCCGAGACTTTAAGTGTTCAGCTCGTAGTGAATGTCTACTTTTGGATGCTTTTCCAATGTCAGACTGTTCTGCAACTGTAATAGAGATTCTGGGTTGGGTTGGGAGGGAAGTGCAAAAGAACAGAGCTGAGGTCCGTGTCGGTTCGGACTCCTACTTGTAGTCGGTACAGGATGTCGTGTCTCTTGGAATGTTCGAAACGACACTGTCACCGTCAGGTCTGAAGGCTCAGGTCGCGATTGGCGGCAATATTTTGAAACCAGTAAAATTCTGCTGGCTCCATATTAAACATTTCTTTCTGCACACCTAACTCTTGCCAATGATCAGAGTCCACAGCACACTGCCTCAACGTCGCTCCTGCGCACACACCCCTGACGGGGCCAGCCATCCAAAGTAGCTGCGCATTGCCTGGTTCGGTTCGGCCGTCGGGTTGATGTAGGACTGCACCGCCGCCGATAACTGTGACCACCCCCCGAGGAAGCAAACCTTCTCCATCGCCAAGCCCACGGCGCGGGCACAGGTGGTGGCCCCCTTCCTGGTACCGTGTGCGGGAAAATGCCCCTCTTCAGGAGGCACACAACCCACAGTGCTCAGCGCCAGCTCAAGCTACTCGTTGGCCAGGTCCGTGTCCGATCCTCCCGAGCGGACCCTCTGCCCCGGCAGCCTCTAGTAGCTGCCCGGCACACTGGTCGGTGGCTCCCACCCCGGTGCCCCACGCTGCCAAACCTCATTCCTGCAGCGCATCCAGAGCTCCAAAAGCTCCTCCAGCAACTCCATTTCCCACTAGGGAACGGACAGCTGCCTCCTTCAGCGTGTGATTCCTGATCTTCTCCCGGGTCAGCACCACCGTCCCCCCGTCATCGTCTGTAAGCAAATTCTCCTACTGGAATAGGGTCAGCGCCGCCTCGTGCACCATGCGCACGGGCTTCGCCGGCAACCACGTCCGCTCCGACACATTCTTCCCCGCCGCCTGCGATGCTGCCACCTGCAACCCGGCCATGCCCTTCACGACACGAGACACCGCACGGCCCTTCGCCAGCCCCGGGAATCCCATGTCCTCGTGGTAGTTGTTGATCGCGGAGAGGTACGGCTGTAACGACGTCGCCTGGATGCCGCCCCTCTCCAGCAGCGCCGCGATATAGAGGGGGACCGTCACCTCCTCTGCTGGGAGCCACTCACGACCCTCGGCCTCACAGAAGTCTCAGAACCGCTTCGCCTTCGGGTCGTAGTTGCCCCGCGTTGCTGCCCCCAGCGCCTGCTCCTGCATCTGCACCGCCAGCTCAGTGAAACGGCTCGCCCGCAACTCACCTCGCCAGCGCTCACGCAGCGCCGACGTTCAATCACTCACCGGTACCACGTCGTCTGCTTGCTGCCGCCCCACGCCGCGGGTCAGCTCCTCCGACAGCAGAAGCCACTCCTCCTCACCGCCGTCGTACTCGATGTGATGTCGCCCGGTGGCCGAGATATCGGCCGCAGTGCCCGGGTACCACGCATCATCCAGCGGCCAGAACACCTCCAGCCGCTCACCGACGCCCCGGGCTTCAGCGCTGCCGGCGCTCTGCATTCCCGCAGGTGTAAGCTCACCGGCGCGCCGGGACTTGAAACATGACTGCGTCCCAGCTGGACGGCCCGAGCAACTCGGACCCGCCCAGCCTGCTGGGAGCAAAAAGATCGTGCCTGCGGGGCATGATGACCACCTCGTCCGCGAGTGTCTCCAGCTTCCGGAACCAGGATTGGCCCGGCCAGTACGGTGCCACCACCGTTCCCCCAGCGCCTTCCTTCCGCAGCTTGTGGACCACCTCGTCGAGCAGATCCCACGGCGGGTTGATTCAGTTCGTCTCTCCCCGCCAGTTCAGTCGCCAGTTCAGTCCACCCCCTCGCAGTGTGGATCCCACCACTGGGCGAAGTACCTCGGCAGCTGCGCCGAAATCTCCGACGCGAAGCGGTCGACCGTGTGCTCGCCCTACTCAGCCTGCGCCCAGTCGAACCAATGCCGATTCAGCTTCCAGTCGATGATACCGGTGTCGCAGGAAAGTCCGTCCACCCACTCGTACGCATCGCTGCAGATGTACCTCGCCTGGAGCTCAATATCGTTGAGGTCCAGAAGGTTCCAAAGGCGGCGCATTCTCCTCATGAGGTCTCATGTGAAGTGCGCCGGCATCGCCACTACAGCCTGGTTGTCGCAGTAAAGCCGTACGACCTTCCCCCGCAGCTCGCGCAGAAAGGCCTGCGCCGTCTTGAAGACCGCCTGCAGCTCCAGGTGCGTGATGCGAAGGTGCCGAAGGTCGTCTCCCCAGAAACCTCTCGCCTCCTGCTTGAGGTTGAGCACCCCACCCCACGCCATCAGCGACGCGTTGGTGTGTAACTTGGCCCGGGTCGGACACCGCCATAACTATCTTCCGCCGGTTCCACTTGCAGGCGTCCCGGAGTCGTCTCCACCACCCGAGGTCGCCAAAGGCCTGGCGCGTCAGCTTCACCTTTGCACTCCAGCTGCCCTTGGCCACCCCAGCTTGGCCAATACGAAATGCAGCTCTCACAGATACAGTCTGGCCGCGGGCACTGCCAGATATACAGACTGGTAAAGCCAGGCCACTTCCGTGCAGGCACCCAATGCCTCTCGCGGGACGCCTCGCACAGAAGGTCGGTGGCCTTGGAGTTGATTTTCTGAAGACGTGCGCCCGTTACACGGAACTCGCCCTTCAATAAATCGACCTCCATGCCCAGGTGCTCCACGATCTGGGCCGGCTCCCACTGGCCTTCTTCTCGTCGCGCCGTAACCCCAAGCTGTTCAGCACGCGCTCCACCCGTTGCCGTAGCTCGTAGGCCATCTCCTCGCTGTCCGCCAAAAGAAGAAAGTCGTCCATGTGCGGTAGGACTCTCGCTCCACAAGGTCCCACCGCTTGCTGTGCGCCACCAGCGCGTCGTCGTACTTCCCATCGTCGTCCCTCACCGTTCCTGACTTTAGTCGTCGTAGTTCTGCTCGATCCTTGGGGGCTGCCGGCGACCGCAGACACTCCACCAATACTTTCATGAACTTCACGAAAACCCGCGGGGAGTCGTTCCATCCAAAAGGCAGGGCGCTGCACTGAAAGAGCTCGCTCAGAACGTCGAACTGCATGTACTTCTGAAAGTCCGGGTCGATGCCCACGCAGTGGTAGCCGTCTTGCAGATCGAAGGAAAAGCACCAGTCGTGTTTCTTCGCCAGACGCCTCAGCTTCTTCAGGGACTCAATCTTGTATCTTGACTGGCGGCATAAAGCGTTAAGCCGGCGGAAGTCGTACACGATCCTCCAGGGGTTTGAGCCCGCCTTCGGCACAAGAAAAGTTTGCGACACATGTTCAGGCTTTTTCTCTCTAAAACAAGCACCGTTGTCCAAGTGCCGCTGCTTCTCCTTCTTCAGCCACGTCTGTTGAACCTCTGTCAGATCCCGCAGTGTAAAGCCGTGATCGAACGGCTGAGGAGGTCCGTGCAGCCAGTTGATTCTTGCTCCACGAGACACCCACTGCTGGACCTCCGCGTTGGCGCCCGCCTCACGCCAAGCTCCCTTGCTCCGCCGTACTCTCTCCAGGAGAGTCGGCTGCTTCTGCCCGGCCCCGGAAGGGGGTGGAACCGGGTAGGAACGTGGCAAGCACATTCAGCATTAGAGCTGGCCCGGCGGCCAGTCCCAGCGTCTCGGCCGCATCCGCAACCAGACTGATTCGAAGGGGGTTTGTGAGCTAGATCCGCGGCCAGACTGATTCGAAGGGGGTTTGTGAGCTAGATCCGAGGCCAGA
>LGRX02027366.1:0-14217 GCA_001247695.2 Cymbomonas tetramitiformis | reverse complement strand
TTCAACTGTGCAATTCTGATACACAAATTGAAACCCTCTAGCCGGCACAAGTGCAGAAACATACAGGCATATAGGTCCTGCCAAACCACTGAAAGGCACTGTGTCAGCAAGTCAGATTGAAGAGTTCAAAGTTGTCAAAGCAAAAGCATAAACCAGATTGAAGACCGTGTTGAGGTCAAAGCACATCTCAGCACACCACCATGAAAGTGGTGTACCGCCAGAACCAGAAGCATAACTACTCGGGGTCAATGGCCAGAGGAGCACCGTCACCACAACGAGCACTGTAGTAGTCCACAGTAGCACGGCGGAGTAGCACAGGGCTGCCAAAGTGCAAGGTGTCGGTCACGGAGAAATCATTCGTCAGAGAATTTGACGGAGTCGGTGTTGTTGATCCGTCGATCACGGGAGGCTGCACCGCACCGGGGTGCTGCCAAGTGCTGCCCGAAGGTGGCGCCTCGTCATCCGAAGACGATGCCGGCGACAACGGAGGACCGCCCTCAAATAAGATGCCAGGTGGCGGCGGTCCGGGATTCCACGGCACCGGAGCCATGTAGAGGCCCTGCCGCCGCTGCACCCGTCGGTGGCGACGAGGCGGGATGGCACATGGCACCGTGTCAAGCGGTGACCCCTCGCCCCTGCACAGCACAGGCTGCAGCGCAGCCCGACCCGATACCTGCACAGGGTCGACGTCGTTGGCCACCGTGTAGGTGGCTGCTCCTACTCCCATGACAGAGATCAAGAGAATGAAAGAGAGAAGGAAGGGCATCCCCCACAAGCCCGCGTGGGCGGGGAAGCCCCACGGAGGCTTTCCACAGCCGTAGCTGCGGGGAGCACCCTCACGCCAATCCTCCAGAACACCACCAGAGTGAGGTGCTTGGGCCGCGGGCGCTGACGAGTGATTTGCCGAGACGGCCGAGGCCCGCGGCTTCACGACGAAGCTGCCGTCAGCGAGGTCCTCGTAATCGTCCGTGTCGTACCCCGTGAGATCAACCTGTCCGATGGCGGCGTGGTTCACGGTCTGAACGAACCCAGCGAACTCACCGTCCGCGTCCGCCGTGGTGGTCACCCGCGCCGATTGAAGTGGCGCGGGCTTCACATTTTCTCCCTGCGAGACAGGCATAGCAGGGGCCGGCACGGCGGATGCCGATGCCGCCGCACCACCTGCCGGAACCTGCTCCTCCGGCGTGGCCACCGCTGCGGCGGGTACGCACACCAGAGCCGAAGCCCCCTTGCCGTCACCGGCAGGAGGCGGGAAAGATGCGTGAGTGTAATGCACCTGTGGGTTGGCCGCGGAGTGAACCTCTGCGGCAAGATCGTCGAGCCTGCGGAGAATGTCGTCCCCCTCGGAATCCGGCTGCTGCCCCACGGTGAATCCGTAGGCGGACACGTCAATGCCGCCCACCGCTCCCGCAGAAAGCACCGCGGGCGGCCCGTACGCGGCTGCCGCACGCGCGAAGGACTCCGCTCCGTCATCCGCCGCCTGCTGGAACAACGCACACATGGCGAGTGCGTGCACCCCCTCCGCGTCCTCCTCGTCGATGGGAACGCAAAATGCCGCGGCAGAGGTGGGCGGGTGTTGGCGCCCGCCCAACGGGCAGTCGCGGTAGAAGTGATACGCCTCACCTTTTCCCGCCTTCTCGCACCTACCGCAGAACGGCCTTGCCCGTTGATCGTCACGGTCGAAACCCACCGGTGGGGCCTTGTGGGTCCCCACACGGAATCCTCGCGGCTGCTGCCCCCGCTGCTGCTGCTGCCGCTGCTGCACCCGCCCCCGTTGTTGACGCACAACCGGAGCGGCCTCACCCCGCTGCCGCTGTACGAGCTCCGTCAGCTCTGTGATCTTCTGGAGCAGCGCATCGTACTCACTGCTGGAGAGGTGTGCGGAGACCCCGCCCGCACCAGAAGCTGCCTTCCCCCCGTCCGTCTGCGCCCAGGACTGATAAATCTCGACCACCAAGGAGCGAAGAGAAGCAAGGGACACGTGGGACAGGTCGGCAGCCATGGGATAGCGGACCTTTACCGCCGCGTAAAACACGGGATCGAGGCGGGTGTAGAGAGATAATTTTCGTGTTGCCTCGGTCGGAGTCCAGTCTGAAGTCCTGTTATCCCGCACCAAACGCTGCTCCTTAGCCAAAATCGGCTGCGGGTCAACGTTTGCGGGATAACGTAAAGCCGCATGCTCCTCCTGCTGCGACTCCCGCAGCGCCACTGGTACAGAGCCCTTGATGATGTCGACAAGAGCACGCCGTCCATCTCGGTCAGTCGAAGAATCCGTACCAGTGAGCCAGACGTAGGCGTTGCTGTGCTTCTCCACCACGAGAGCCAGAACGTCGTACAAGAGGCCATTCACCTTGCTGACCACTGGAGCCCGAGGGTCGTCGAGGTCAAAGGCACACAGTTCCAGTCCGGCCGACTGAAACTCCGTACGCAGCTGCACCACCAGGTCGGACAGAAGGCCAGCGTCGTCCGTACCGCGGAAATGATGTTTCTTGTCACCAAGAATATCCTCACGGATACTCTTGGCCCAAGCCCGATGGAGACGCGCTTTGTAGATCTCGTCCGCCAACTTGGATTGCTCCTGCAAGTAACGTCTGACGGCCACGTCCGCGTCTTCGTTCGATGCAGGGTTGGGGGTAGGAACTGAAGGCGTCGCTGCCGTCGGCGTGTTCCGTACCCCGTCGATCAACCTCAGAGAGGCGTCGATGTCGCTGTCCCTCGTGAGGGACTTCTTGGATCTCGTTGTGACTCCCATCTCTAGATAAGCCTGAGGGGAGGCGGTACGCTGCAGCACGTTTGGGTAGGGTCGCGGAGAAAATGTGACGTCACAGACACGGAAAGGGCGGTCGGGCCATGCTAGCGAGGGGCGAAGGAAGATGTCGTCGAAGTCAAAGGTGCTTAAGTCACCAGCCCAAAACACGGCAGCAGGCGGGATCAGAGCGAGCAGAGAACCGCGAATAGTGAACATTGCGACGACGAAACCCAATCCAAGCCGGCACCCCATAGCTGCGGCCCAAGTCGCTCACCGCAAGCCGCTCATCTCAAAATCTCCACTAATGCCCAAACGCGCAAACGCGCACCACCTCTCCGAGCGGCCGTTTAGCCAATCATGGCCAAACTAGCAAGTGGAATAAAGCGTGGATGGGGCCACGACCTACCGGAATATCCTAGTTCACTAGATATCAGAGGGTCCCGAACTGTGTGGATAAACTGTGATAAGATAATAAACCCTAAGCTAGATATACCCGGAACGGTCTCGCAACGGTCTCGGATACTAGCCTACCTGTGACACAGCGTGTGTCACAGCACGAACCTATAGATCAGTCAGCGGTCCAGTGTTGGTCCTAGGGGTCTGTCATAGGGGCCTGCACCGGGACTCCCAGTCAGGGCTGCCTATACAGATTCCAGCAGGCTAGTGAAGACACCAGGGGCTACTCCCTCTACTATAGCGCGCCCACAAAGGGGCTCAACCCACTTTTCAGCAGGGTGACATCTAGAGAAAAAGCTAGGCGCTAAGCAAAAAACTCTAGAAGATGGAGAAGCAGCCATGGCCGGGTGAGTGGAGGGGTGGCTGAATCTGAGCGGTGGGGAGGGAAGTCGAAGAATTAAGGGGGTATTTGAGACGGAGGAAGGGGCCGTGGTGGGCGGGGGAGAGGGGGTGGTGGGGGGAGGGGAGGGGGGAGGGCCCCTCCCCTAGGGGACAGAGAACCATCTTATATTGCAAGACTATCAATATCAAACCGTGTAATATCATCATTTCCCGAAATTGTGCACTTTATAGCGGACCCGCATACGCCGAACCCCCTCTCACAACTAATATTTCACCCACACCACCCCGCCAGCAACCCTAAAACCCTAAAATATTGGACATGCAACTTTTTACTGCCTTCTACTATCATGTTGCACCTTCCCAAACCTTGTAATGGCCTTTTATAAACTTATTAATGTGTCGCGCAAGCATTCCATGTGCACAACTTGATTCCCTGGTATTTGCAGTAAACGAAATGGCCCCGCACGGCTACTCCAAAACCCGAAATGTCAAAATTTTACATTTTTGAGTTTGTCCAAACCTTCTCCAAACTTCTCCAACCTTCTAACACTTCTAAATGTCATTTTTTCGAAAATTCGTCAAATTATGCATAAACGTACCACCCACGCGTGCCACATGCCTATTATTATTATTATTATTAATGTTGCAAACGGTCACAAACTTCTAGCGAGCTCTACCCTATTGAAGACGCTCGCGGATTGAGCCTTATTCGCCTTGAGTGCACCAACACGAAGTTGGATGTGCTTCACTTACCCAAGTGAAGCATATATACCTCTGAGGTATATACATGAGGTATATATATATGTATAGATATATACATGAGGTATATGTGCTCAAGAGCTCAATTGGCGCAATAGATTGTAAAAGCAACAATCATGTAAAAATTTAACTTAACTGGCCAGTGAGACACCTTCCGTTGACCAACACTGGGCAACTTTGACCGTGATTTCCGGAGCCGTCCAATGTCCAAATTCACTTCTGAGACCGGATTTCAGCATGGCGCTGGCGCACCCCAGTTTATATCGATAGCCGCGAGGAAATTTTCATCCGAGAAATTTTCATCTGACCGTGTTATGCATGTTATCCAGAAACTCTGGAGATCTTCAGATCTAGCCAATAAATATCTTATTTGTTTATATTACTTCGTCGTTGTTTGACAACCGTTACAGTTAGTTGAACAGTCGATCGACAGAAGTTTCAAGTTTCCAGAGCTCGTTTGTAATCTAAATGAGATAAAGTTTTCGGGCCCGATTCAACTATCCGTTTCCTCTCACTCCGAAACCCGTCTTTTCTTTGGCTTCTCCAAGGCTATAATGCATGTAAACGTTGAAAAAATTGATAACTATGCAATTGTTAGCATTTGCAAGTAAGTTGATAGTTGCCTAGACCCACCATAGCTCGTGACTTGTTTCTCGCCCGTTCGCGAGTCGCAGTGTTCCAGTTTATTTGTGTGGAATTTGTTTGGATAGTACTTAATAAGGCTAAGCTAAGCTGTTGGCAGGGAGCCGGTGAATTCCATGGACACAAAACTATGGGAAGATTTGGGTACAGCTTTAGCTGCCCTGGAGGCAGATAGCGCAGTGCACGGCGCGATATTCCAAAGCGGCTTAAAGTAAGATTTGGAACTTTCTTTGTTATATCCCCAAATTCTCACGGTTGCCAAATTATACTTAGTATTGAAGAGCGGCCATAGCTCAAAGGAGTCATTTGACCGTATTCGGATGCTCAACGTCACTCTTCAACTTTTTCGAGTGTGCTGAATTCCTTTCTGTCTTCCAGGCGCGACGTGTATACTGCTGGCAACGACATCAAGGAGCTGTATATGCCGGTGAGAGCATACACATGTCCCAGGCCAAGTTGTGATTTCGCTCCTAACGGGAACTTGCACGTCAAAATATTCTTGCAGAGAAAATACTTTCTTTATCTACTTGCGTAAGCTCGGTAGATACTGATCTTGACATTTCATGGCTGCAGGCAACTTCAAAGGAACAATTCCTTCGGTTTTGGACTGCTCAGACAATGTTCTTGGTGAATTTGTACAAGTCTCCTTTGTTCACCATCGCTTCCATTCGGTAAGCTATCCAAGATTCGCCACCCCTCACTTTTTTCGCTTTATAGCGTGCTACATTAAACTGTACAAACAAAGCTTGTTCAGAGGGCATGAACAGCAACGCACGCTATATTGCTGACAGTTGCGAAGAGAAAGTAGGCTTTTTCACGCGCAGTCGGTTCACCTATGGCTGACAATGTAGTGTGATCTGGTGAACAGAGGCGCCTGCCCAGCTGGCGGATGCATTTTGGCGATGTGCTGTGACTATCGCATCCAGACCGACGATCCTGGCGCAGTGATCGGATTGAACGAGGTGGCCCTTGGCATCGGAGTTCCTAGGTCCGTGCGATCGAAGCCTCGACAAAGTGCCCTTGTCGCGTTTCCTCTTTTGGATAGTCTTCTCCTATCCAAATACGTGCGCGCCTTCGTGTCCACAAACAAAGAAACAAGTAGACTGACCGTTTGGAACTCGTTGCAGATACTGGGTGGACATTATGGCGTCCTTAGTGGGAGGACGCCGCACGGAGACCCTGCTTATGACTGCTGCCATGCCTTCTTCGAGGTAGAACTCTGTGCTTTCTGAGGAAATCTATCACATAATTTCAACTTAGAAGTTCTACCGTTTAGATGCACAAGTATCGCACGCACTCGCCACGCTACAGCTGAACCCTAAAACTACACTAGTTCTGCGTAGCACTGTTTCGACCGTAACAACGGCGGCGCTCCTGCTGTGCTGTGCGCCCTTAGGACACTGCGCGCATGTGGTGTCCTGACTGCAGGGATTCGGTGGTATCGGCCTGCCTCTAGATATTTGCACTCCGAGTTGACTTTTGTGTTTACGGACCTGCAAATAAGTCGGCCTGAGCCGTACTCAGGAGTTTTGGGTGCTCGTACAGGGAGGCACAACAAATTGGCCTTATCGACCAGGTGGTTTCTAAGGACGATCTCCTTCCGGCTTCGCAAAAGGTTTTCGCCTTTCCGAAACGACCCGAGCATTGAAGAGCTTGGCGGATTAAGCAACGAAATCTGAACACCTTCGCTATTTTTTGCCACCTCTAATCCTCGCATATCGGAAATATTGTTATACCGTGCAATCGCGCACACTACGAATCCCAAGAGTTCGAAGTGTCAATAACTATCGTGAGAAGCTTTATTGTAGTGCCCGTTTCCGCAAGAATATAAACATGCGATGTCGTTCCGGGGCGCTGACAGGTGATGGCGCAATGCCTGAAGTTTCCAAGGGCTGGACAAATTCTTACAAAACTTGCGATTCGTGGGGATTTGGTACTGCTGCCGTCTTCCACCCACCAAAATCCCTCAGGACCGGCGTTTAGCGAGGCTGAGGAAAGCTATTTCGCCAGCTAGATAGTGCAAGACGGTACCAAAGTGTCCAACGGTTTACCAGTGGTGACTCGGTTCCTTCGCAACCACTTGAGGAGTATGCTTGGTCATAATTTAGTGTCGACCTTTGAACGAAAACCCTATATGGTATCAGCAATAAGGGCACTTGTTGACTGCATCCTTAAAGTAGTATGCACTCCTGCCTTGCTCTTGACACCTTGGAGGATAGCCGATGTGCAACCGCCACACCGGTTAAGATGTCACGTAAGTTATTGTGAATCGTGAGAACTTTGCCGACAGGCGAAGAAGTGGGGAGCATATTGCCCTGAGGAGGCTGAGACGGTGAGACCTCCAACACCAAGCGCCTCGAAATATGCGGAGGTTTGCTCTGAAAGTGACAGTGTGCACAAGTTACCAAGAAGTTGAGATGTTCAAAATCTCACTGCAGTTTCAAGATTCTGGCCAACCTGGTTTCTCCAACCACCTTCTCTTTATCTTGTTTCAGTGAAGCGAAACGACTTCTCCGCAAAGTCACTCCCACCGTGAGTGTACGTCGGGTGGGGCCTTCAGGTGTACAACTTCCTGTCCGCACCAGCAGTTGTGAGCTCCTTGGAAGGTGTCCTGAAGCGGCTTGCAGGAGGCAAGAAAAAGCAGTCGAAGCTATAAATGATTCTTATACGACAACCGGAACCATGAAAGGTTGTGGTGATGTAGGAGCAAGATGATGGAATTTCTCACAGCAGATAGTAGCTCTGAAAGTCCAACTGAATGTGAAATGGACACTGGGCCTGAGGTGCACAGTGTGCAAGCATTATCAGAAATACAAACGTAATACCAGTATCAAAGCTATTGGGGCAGCAAAGCGCGCGCAAATCATCACCATTCATTTTCAGAGAGCAGGCTCCTTATTCTTTGATCTTTGTGTTCTTTCTTTTGCAAGAACAGATGAGCACGTCACAAACCTTTATGTGTGTGGTCACCACCACAGGGGATTCGTCTACGGCTCGCTTTTTGGGAGCGTCTTGGATTCGTCTGACGCTAGCTCCCTCTCCGTGTACAGTGCTCATGGTTATTACACATGCCGGGGGACTTGTGTTCTTTGACCTTGATATGAAGTACTGGCGGATCGCTGTGAACGGGGACGGCCGCCGGGTGGAAGTGGGTTTTGGGAGGCGGTTATCCCTGTGGTGCCATTCTGGCGGGCACTGCCTCTTGGAGAGCTCGGTAGATTCGTCTGTCGTGCTGCGAGGAGAGGCAGAAGGTGGTGGTGTACAACTTCTGTGTTCTCCCTTGAATTTTGTGGGGAGCACTTAGGTGCCCGCATGTTTCCTTTTTTGACATGGGGTGTCCATGCTGTGTGGTGTGACTGCATTCATGACATAACCATGGACCAACAGGTCCCATCCATCGACCGGGAGCCACTGGGGGGCATGCCAGCAGGGTCCGCTTACTCCGTTACCCAGAGACCAACAATTGTTGGGCGATGATCGGTCACATCGTATCATCCTTCCATGCTGCCTTGCATCTGGGTTGGGAATATGTATGAGTTTGTGGTATCTTGTCACGGCCCCGCCCTGCTCTTGATTTGCTTTTCACATCCACTGGGATGATGATGGGCTGGCTTTTGTTGGCCGATCTCATGCCGTTCAGTGTGGTCACCAGCAAGCCTTATGCACCGTTTTCTTTTTCTTTTTATAGGGATGGTTGGGGCAGTGCGTTTCAATGTGTTAATAAACGCCATGCAAAATTATTTTACACTGTGTATGCACGGCATTTGCACTCGATATTGACATGTCGACATTCAAGCTTGTGGGGTTTTTCAACGATAGATATATAGTTAGGAAACGAAATTATCTATAAGGCGTGCATTGATTGTGCGAACGGTGAATGACGTACAGAGATGTCCCATGCTATTTAGATGCTATGCACGCCGGATGTGCTCGGCTCACTGCCATCCCCGCGGGATCGTGATTATGCAGCAAGTGTGTCAACTCCTAGGATCTCAATACTAATATATGTATAGCCATACCACCATAGGTATGTGATGTTGTAGGATAGCTGCAAACATACCGTAATTGTCCGCCCTCATATCCCGCCCCGGTTGCAAGCATGCTGCAGAACAGCTGTAACTGGGCACTCAGATGTCCTCCATTTGCATACATGCTGCAGAACATGTCAGTGTCGCAATCGGTTGCAAACCGATCTCGATGGGACCAAATGAGCATATCCTGCCAACAGTACCGGTTTGCCACGGTTTAAATGGTGCCATCTACTTGACGGTATCGGTCCCGGACGGTTTAATGCTGGATGATGTCCTATCGGTATCGGTTGCTTACGGATCAACGTGCTGCAATATACCGGGAATATCGGTTCTACACGGTTCAAAGTCTAAATATACCGTGAATGTCGTGTGCGAATATACTGTGTTACAATATGCCATCATACTAGTCACACACACCGAAATATATAATGTCTAAAATTAGGCAGAATTAATGTTATGCATGCAAGCTGCAAATATTAATTAAGATTGTCCTGCACATAAGTTAACGTCATACGAACGTGTTCACTCACACGCTATCAGAGTCAGACTCCTCTCGCCGCTGTCTTCTGGAGCAGTGGTACCATATTTCTTTTGGTACCTCTCTAAGATCTGTTCAGTTGAGGAACGCAACAAGGGAAGCTTCCAATTGCATCTAATGGTCATGTATGCCTCTAACAGATCACTGCATAGATTATTGTGGGCATGAAAATCTGCAAGCAGGCTACCGGCACTACTAAACGTGCTCTCAACATTCGACGAGGTTGCATTCATGCAACCCACATCTGCACGAAAGCACGCGCAGTGCACTCGTAGAGCTGCTCGATGACCTCGGAGACCACGACGTACACGCATGCAAGCGAAGACAATCAGGCAACATATACAGTATTTGAACGAAAGGAAACACGCCGGCAGTCGAATAAAATAACAGACATGTGACTACACTTGTGGACATACTTGTAAACTGCGGTTCGTGCCCTTTGGTGGTCATCCTCGTCAGTACCGTCTTCATTGTCAGGTTGTTCAAGCACCTCCACAGAAGCAACGGCCTTGATGAAACGAGTATCCGCATCTACTTTGGACCTTTTATCGATTTTCAAAATTTTTATCGAATTCCAAAATGAGGTTTATGAAATAATTGCTAGAAAAAAGTAGCAGGTGCGGATTTCGGTCGTGAGTTAATTAATTTTTAATTTTAAGTTTTAACCTTTTCGTTTTTCAACGGCTCCGAATTATATAATTCCTACTATTTTTTCTACATTTTTGGCTCTCATAATAATCATCGGTGCACTCTTCGGCATACATTACAGTATCGAGAATGCGAGCACGGTTCATTGATGGTAAACACACCATCGGGATCGGGATAATGCGGTTAAATTTCGGGAAAATCTCATCGGGATGGGGATGAGACGGATCAAAATTTCTCAACCCCCCGTTGAGATCGGTGCCGTCCGGATCGAAAGCACCCAGGGTCCTGTCGGGGACAGTTGATGACGGATCATCGAGCAGGATTAAAACCGTCGTCGGTATTTCGGTTTCAACCGAAACCGATTGCGACACTGGAACATGTGCACAATTGCTACCCGATTACACGCATGCTGCAGCCGTGCTCGGCAGGAATGCCTTATGCAGCACGCCGGCAGCACGTGCTGCGCAAAAAGTGCCGTGCAAATATATAGCACGTCGTTCTTGCACATCGTCGTTACCCGCCAACACCACCGACATCTTGTCCAGGAAGGACTGTCCGAACGGCGCGGAGGAAGGGTCTGAAGCCAATCTCGGCTGCGCATACAACGCCGCTACCGTCACAGCAGACACGCGCGGCTCTGCCGCGCACCACGCATGCCCGCATGCCCGCATGCACGCATGCACGCATGTTTCTGCGGGCTGTCCCGTTGCCAACGCCGTACCCCTTCAGCTTTGCATGCCGGGTGCTTGCAGAGGGGGTGAATTTCTTGGAGTCACAGTGGAACTTGGCCACTTTACTCTAAGAAGAGTTTCCCACTTGGGTAGCGGACCGGCCGCAGAACGGCGCCGGAAGTATGTAGAGCGCGGCAGCTGGGCGCCCACATCCTCCTTGAGAGCCCCCGGTGTGTACCCACGGTACCTACGCAGCTGCCTCACCTCCCGCTTGAGCTCTGCCGATACGTCCGTGACGATCCCACTGAGCTGGGATATCGCGTGACGCTCGATGCATCCTTCACGCACACAAGCGTTAAAGTTGGCATTCATCTCTGACGGGTCCAGCACCCCAGGCAAGAAGTAGATGTCCAACAGCTTTTCCACGGATGGCATGGGACGCCCAGCGTCCCAAAGACGCCGGACAATCTCCAGCTCTGCTCGCTTCCTATCATCGGAGAACGCAATCCCAGAAGCCTCGACCCAGTCCGCCGCGACCAAGTTGGGGTAACACAGATGTTGTAGGCTGTAGGCCAGAATTGAACGCGTCCAACACAGCATACGAGCCAAACAATGATTAGAAAATGATTACTAGAGGCTTGATTACTCGTTGTTTCAAACTGATAAAGTTATGGTTAAACCGACCGGACCGCCGCACTACGTGGGGCATATGTTTAATAAAGCCATGACTACACGCAGGCTTACTCCGATCAAATCCAATCATTCTAATCACGAATAGCCCTGGGCCAGGCCGGCCAAACTCCAAATTTGCCGGGCGCAGGCGAATTTTGTTACGTCTTAAGTATGCTATGTTACGAAAATCGCAAGCTTTCAAAACAAATCGCAAAATCATCTAACCCGACACGGCCCACTGACACCTGGTAGAGCAACAGCCGACATCCGGCCCGGGCTGACTTCAAACGGCAGGTATTGCCCCATCATCTTTGTCAGTCGTATTTGATCTCGTAGCTATTGCAGTCATATGCAAATGTTGTTTATATCGCATTCAGATGCATGAAGGGTGGATGAAGTCCTTCTCCATCCATCTCCCTATTGAACTTCACATCTTTGCAAAAATAACTGGATAAAATGTTCGGTCCTTTGAAAATTTCGTGCCCATTCTTGAGCCCATCACAAGTTATTGACTTGGTAAGCGTGTGCGATCAAAAGCACACACGTACCCCTATCCATGCGAGCCACACACACACACACACGAATGGCGCTCTCGGCTAGATTTTCCTATCATTATATATAAAAAAAACGTTTTAGACCCGAAATTCGGACCACAGTAGGTCATTTCGTAATCACTCGTGTCAGTATTCAAGAATTGCACTTAATTTGAAAAGGTAACTACTTGGTGTTTTGTAAGAACATCATACATTTTGTGTGCATGCTTCACCATTTGGTTGCATGTGCTCAAAACCAAACCGCCTGCGGGGGAATTTATGGGTTGCTGATGTGCATGGATTTTGATCATCCTCTCGGACTTCTAGAAGCAGCTTTTATGCATCCAATCGCACAACAAACCAAATAAGTCGGTCAAGTGAATTTTTCAAAGGTGTGTACATGAGGATACCAGCAAGGGTTGATGTGCTATCATGACATAAAGTTGAACTAGGGACATTGCTGGCAGATTTAGATCCTCGTGTGTTCATGAATGTATACCCGCTTCATACATAATACTTATTCTTAATCGTCAACAAAATGCCGAAGTATTACAATGTATTGATGTTTGTGGTAGTTGAGAAACCATCCACACTGCCTGCGCATGCGCGTTGCAAGCAATAGAATACACGAATAAGTGGCGAAATCATCCGGTGGCCACATACGCTTCATTCATCTGCGGCCTTGAAATTCAAGGACACCCTGCAAGCAGTATTTAGACCACTTTGCTTAGTGTGCATGGCCATCTGCTTAATCGAAAATAAGTGACATGAAGCCACATTGATGATGTGAAGGGATATGAAGCTCAACGCGTGATGTCAAGCAAAACATGAACCAACAATAAAAATAGGCTTGTCAGGACTCCAAATAAAGCAAAGCGTCCTCTCCTTTTCCCATATTGGAAGAGCGCGCATAGCTGACGCTCTTGATGGTGACTACAGTCCACAGTTGTGTTATGAACCTACTGTGCATAGTACAAGTTGGCAAACACCATAGACCTTGTGAAGGCGCGTAATTTCACACAAGCAAAAGTCTGGGAATGTTTCCCTAGCGAGTACATGGATAGTGTCACAGGTCGTACCCGTTCATACAATAGCGCTGGCCAGTTGGCTTCGGTCCATCTGTATAGTCAAGTCCCAGAAGTAAGCATGAACTTAGAACTCGAATTAACCAGAGAATGAAAATGGTATTGTATTTGTGATCTTAATTGTCATTTTTTTCTTGCAACACCACCGGGCGGTGCTTAGCCAAGACTCAGCGCCAGAGAGTCAGTCACGGGATCAAGAAGCGACGTTTAACAGCAGCATGACTACTAATTACTCCAATGGCTCTGCTCAAGCAGGAACAACAATAGATGGCTGACACGTTCAGCATAGGCGTGCTGGCCCTACAACATAGGCGTGGTGACCCGTACAGCATGGGCGTGGTGACCCCTTCAGCATACGCGTGCTGACCTGTCCAGCATGGGCATAGCGACACGTAAAGCATTCGCGTGACCCGTATAGCATACGTGTTATGATCCGTACAGCATACGCGTGATGACCCCTAAAGCATTTGACTGCTGACCTGTACAGCACACGCGTGCTGACATCAACAAGAGTCGACTGCTGACCCTTACAGCATACGCGTGCTGACCTGTACAGCAAAAGCATGCGACCCCCACACCATAGGCGTGCTGACCCCTACCACATGGGCGTGATGACCCCTAAAGCATATGCGCGCTGGCTACTACACCATAGGCGCGCTGACTACTGCATACTTGTGTGACCCTACAGCATACACGTGCTGTCCCTACAACATACGCGTGCTAACCCTACAGTATACATGTGTTGACCCCTGAAGCATACATGTGCTGACCCCTACAGCATGGGCGTGCTGACCCCTACAGCATAGGCGTGCTGACCCCTACAGCATGGGCGTGATCCCGGTCCAGTATTCTGGCAAAAAACAGCAGCACTGCTGGAGGAGAAAAAATTTGGTTGGGGCGAGTAATTTGGGCCGCAGGCCCCTATGGCCTTAGGGGGCCTGCGGCAGCAGGCCAAATTACGGAGAAAATCGGAGAAAATCGGAGAAAATCGGAGAAAATTGGCTGAAATTCCGAGTAATCCGGTTACCGTTGCGACCCAGTTTGCCAGGATATTGGACTAGGGCTGTGATGACCCCTACAGCATACATGTG
>LGRX02027365.1:0-16882 GCA_001247695.2 Cymbomonas tetramitiformis | reverse complement strand
GCGCTGACCGCCTCCGCCTTCCCCACCGGCACTCCCAAGACATCGATGAAGTCCAGCTCCCCCCGCGCGCCCGGCATCCCATCTGCGAAGCTCCCGCGAAGCACTCCTGCAGGCGAGAAAGCCGCCGACTTCCCTGGCTGAATATCCAGGCCAATCGCTGCTGCCTCCTCTATATAAGTACCATATGTGAGCGCCGCCACAATCGGAGGACCCATAAAGAAAGCGCCATCCAAGTAGGGAGAGATAACCACTCCAGGATGTCTCTCCTGAACCCACTCCAGCATCGTCTGCAGTGGGGCAGCCAGGTAAAGCGGCCCCAGGGAGTCCCCCTGTTGCGTGCCCTCCTTTGACTTGACAAATCGCATCACCGAGCCATCAACGCCCCCCAGCCGAAACCCAAGGTTCGCCTCAACCCCGTAACAAAGGTCCGTCCATGCCCACAGCTCTGGGAAGTTCCGCTCAATAGCCTCAAACACCACCAAACGGTGAACTGCATTGAAGGCATTCATGGCATCCGTCTTGACGTAGATCCACTCCGGTGCCGGTCCAGGGCTGCCTGAACAGTGTGGACCCCCAGGTTTGCCTCTCCTTTTACCGCCACCCCGCTCTGGGCTGCCCGCAGTCCGCCACTCTCATCATTATGCCGCCGTCCACAAACTCGACCCCTGAAGGCCTTCGCACGCTGCCTGCAGATGACCTTCGCCACGAGCTTCCGCAGGGCCTCCCCGCATGCAATGGGCCGGACGTTGACGCCGAGGTCGCCCTTCAGCAAAGCCATCCACCAACCGCGCGCCTGCTGCTAACCATTCCTGCACTCCTACAGGGGCTCGGCCTGCCGCCAGATGGTCGCACACCTCCAGCAGTCTATCTCACCCACCAGAGACATGGACCGCCCACATATGCTCCCAGCGCCACTGAGAGCTGCCTGGTCCCGAGGCTTGCGGCACGCTCCGCATGTCATTATCGAACGCCTTCTCATCCAGCTCGAGCGCATGCTTCTGAAGCTCCCGTCGGCGATCCCCTCCAATACCCTGCTTCCTACCCGTCCCTGCCGGGTGCAATCGCTCCAGCTTCCGCAGCGTCTCTTCCGTTGCCGGTGCCAGCTTGGCCAATTCCAGCCGTTTCGCTGCCTCCCCCAGCTGCCCTGCCTTCACCAACCGAACTGCATCTCGGAGCACCTTCCTCATCCGCCTCGGCCACAGCGCGTCGATCTCCCGGCGCATACAGCCCCTCCCACTCACCACGCAGGAAGCGGGTGCACCTCTCCTTAATGACTTGGGCCACACCCTTTGTCGACCCTGTCTGGACCGACTGAAGAACCAGGCACGGGAGTAAAGAGAACAGCTTGTAAGCCTCGACGTCCTCCGTGTGCACCCGCATCCTCCCAAGTGCGACCAGTACACACTCGGTGAACAGTCCCCACAACTTCTTCGGCACCATCAGGGAAGGAAAGTCGCTGATAGCGCACCCACCCGCACGCTATCCTCGCAGCCATGCCCACCCCGCCTCTCCCAGCCCCTCCGGGTCCCCCATCAACCCCCCTCACTCCGAGCTGCCCCTGCGCCTGCCCCTCAGCCCGCCGATCGCCCTTGTTCCCACCGCCGCCTCCCTCCTGAGCGGTGCACAGCGCTGAGCATAGGCAGCCTCACAAGCCCCCACCTCAATCCCGGGGTTGGCGCAGGCCCGACTCCGCAAGGATGAGCCCACAGCCCTGCTCAGGGCGCTGCGATAGCCCCGCCGCTGACAGCGAAAGCCCCGATGCATCGGGATGGCCTCGCTGGAAGTGCTCCGCCAGGGCTTGTCTGCTCCTCAGAGCCCCCACCAAGCACCCGGGAAGCGAGCTCACCACCGTCCCCGCCTTCTCTCCCGCTCTCTGCCGCCCGCTACCTCCCCCAGGCTGCACCAACCCACTAGCCCCCCCTGAGGCACCCCTCAGCGGTCTCATTGGCTTTCCATCCCCCCCCACATTCGCTGCAGTCGCCCCGCGCCTCGCTCCTACAATATGTTCACTACCAGGTGCCAGTACCTCTTATTCTAGCTGTAGTATCCTAAATGGCCGTACATGCCATACTCGTCATACCCGGGCGACGCGCGCAAGGCTGACCTGCAATTTGTGATGCAGGACGGGGGCCACATGTGGCGGGTGCAAGACAGTGGCACCGTGAAGGACCTCTACAAGTCGCACTTTGAGTCCAACACGACCGGCTGGGTTGTCGGTTCCCGCGGGTTGCTCCTCAAGACGACTAACGCCGGCGCCACGTGGGTGCTCCAGATTTCACCGAGCCTGAGCAGGCAGCAGGTGAGCTCCAATACAAGAGATTAAAACAATCAACTTGTTCCTCTTTCACCTGTGGGTGGATCTTTCGTTGCTGTCAGTGACTTTGAATCGATCGAAGTCGGACTCGTTGTGGGCGCGGAGCATGCGGCGCACAAGTGCTTGTGACGAGTCATCAGGGCCGTTGTACGTTGCTGTAGCCCTGGGGAGGCGAGGAAGCCCCGAAAATCGCAGCTCGTCATCCTCGACTTGGGGCAACGCATGCCTCAAGGTGACATCCACCGCTACGCACCAGCCTGTGAGTGGTGTGTTGGACGGTGGCACACAGAATTTCTATGAAATCAAAATGTATCAGGACCTCGAGCACAGTGAGCCAGTTGCCTTCATCGGCTCGGATGATGGGTTAATCCTGTACACCGTGAACCGTAGTGTCGGGGTTGGGGAGAACGCAACTTGGGAGCGGACATGGGCGAACGCGACGTGCGGGAGTGCGGCCATCTACGGGATTGCCTTCCATCAGGAAGCAGAAGCGCTGCATCCGCATCGCCCTTTGCTTGGTAGGGGTTACGCCATTGGTCCGGGCGGAAGTATATGCGAGACAGACGACAAGGGCCAATCGTGGGAGCACCAGGTGAGGTGCAAGAGATTTTGAAGCATCTTGGGCCATTTTAAGCCATGAATGTTTGAGCTCCGCGAATACGATCGGGCTCGGCTTCTCATGTGTACGCCGCAGACCATTTGTGCCCTGTACCAGGTGCATCCACCGATCCTTGTATGAAAAGCACCGCCTCCCGACATGCCCGTCCGCAGGAGCTGACATCCCTGACAGACTTATTCGCCATCGATATTTACGACGACGGACCCTTCAACCCCATCATGGTCGGAGCCTACGGAGAAATTTACAGCTACAATGGCCCACCTCCTCCACCACCTTCGCCGTTCCCACCGCCTCCTTCGCCGGGCCCACCCCCTAGCTCGCCTCCTGCTCCACCACCTCCCTCACCTCTTCTCTCCTCCTCCCCCTCGCCCCCCACCCCCCTCCTCCCCCCCTCGCCCCGCCCCCACCTCCCCCCCCAGCCACCCCACCCCTCACCCCCACGCCCCCGCCACCCCCCTTGTCCACCTCCGGCGTCGCCCCGTCCACCCCCCTCCACCACCTCCGCCTCCTCCAAAATCCCATCTGGGTTTTAGACTTTGATGGTGTGGACGGCTATCTCGTAGCGCACGACTATCGCAGGGATCCACGCCACCTCGGTATGGCTCTTCAAGAGTTCCACGCAGGTCGAGCACACGCACTACATCTTTGACGCGCGTTATGGAGATGCCGAAACATACTTTTCCAGCAGGTGATCGCGCCTTGTAACCCACACAACAGTGTGTCAAGTCCACCAGGGCGAGGTGAAAAGTGTCAGAGAGCTGCAGAAGAGCCCGTCGATGCGCCTCGTCAACCCAAATTCCCGCCCAAGGGATCCCCTTCATTCGAGAGCAGCCGAGCGTCTGGGTTGATTCGCCTGATGATGCTGTCCATTGGGAGATCCTGGATTGCCTGCGCACCCGGCACTCCCCATGTTGGATGTCCACAGCATTCGGAGTAGGCCGACAGCAAGGATCCCCATGCCCTCCGTTGATCATAGGCGGTGAGGGCCGGTCGGAACAGCGCCATCGGGCAGAATCTGGAGCACATGTACGTGAACGGCATCCAGCTGGGAGTCAAATGGACGGAAGTTCCCAGCGACAGTTGGGCGCACCTGCACTTTGAGATGAAGGTTCCTGTGACCGACAACGTCAACTATATGTCACGCGTGTCGGACGGCGACGAGGAGGGCAGCAAGTTCTGCCTCAAGGTGCGGCCGGCTCGCGGCCTTTGGGGGCAAGCGGACCCCTGTGACAGATTTCGACTTGGTGTGACTGCGACACGGCGTAATTGCAGCGCGTTGCGGGCGGTGGTCAGACTAGGGAACTCCCAATGGCGCTGCGTCATGAGTGAGATTGGCCCATCCTGGAAGTAACGGTCACTCGGAGAGGGTGCAAACCACGCTACACTCAAATTACGCCACTCGTTTCCATTCACACGATTGTTCTGCCAATAGTATGCCACTCGGTTGAGAGTAATAGATGTGGCCAAACATCGGCGCACATCGCGTGCATCGGACGTATGGCTCTTAAAGGGATGCCTGGCTCGTGATTGGTCGCCAGGGTAAGCTGGCTGAAGTCTACATGTGGACCCGACAGCTGGATGCCTATGAGGTCAGGCGCATAGGGACAACGGGTTTTACCATTGCCGCACCGGATGAGATTCTCCTCGCGTATTACCCCTTGGAGGAAGGCGAAGGCATCCTGCTGTACGACTTTTTCCAAAAGCACGAGGAAATGGATGTCGTCAATGAGCCCTCTTGGCTGTCCGAAGATGTGAGCATATTTGGCATCGGCTGGCAGCCGTATTCCCTCTTCCGGCCGCCTCTTCCGCCTCCACCTTTCCCCCCTCCACCGCCTCCTCCACCTGGCCTCCCCATTTCTCCGCCTCCCAGCCCGCTCCCACCGCCGTATCCATGCGCGCCGGAAGATGCCGCATACGCGAATACTACGGTTGGAGCTAATGCCACCAACTCTAGCAACTACCCTTATCATCCGTGTGCCCGTCCCCCATCACCTCCGTACCCATGTGCCATACCAGCTAACTGGACCGGCGAGGTTTATACCCTTGTGAGTTCCCCCTCTCCCTCCCACCTTGCCACTCCTGCCGCCGCCACCCCTTTTCCCCATTGCCCCCACCACCACCCCCAACGCTCTCTCCTCCGCCGCATCCAAGTCCTACTCCTTCCCCGCCGGTGCCATACCACTCCTCCACCTTCTCCCATTGCACCCCCCCCTTTCCGCCTCCCCCAAGGCCATCTCCACCCCCGCCTCGTCCCCCTCCTCCGAGACCTCCCAGGCCATCTCCTCCACCTCCATCTCCAAATCCCCCCCCTTCGGTCGTGATCCAAAGCGATGACTCAAGCAGTGACTCGGTATTCGATCAGCTGTGGTTCGTCCTGGTGTTAATGCTGGTCGGTTTTCTGTTCATCGGCAGCGCGGGTGCATATATGTACCGCATGTCTACCATCGATGACCTTGCCGACTCTGTGCAGAGCTCTACAGAGCTGAACAAGCCCAAACGTGGCGCTCGTGAGAGCATGCAGCCAGGTGCCCGCGCGATCCCTTGTCATGGCCTTGCCACTGAGCCGATAAGTCCGAACTCGAGGGGGTGGGCACACCATACAATATACACCATGAACTATATTGCATGCTATGGCAGCTACACACGTGCATATTTTCTGATAATTGCTTTTTTTGTGTGTATCTTATCCTTGTGCCAATTTCTTTCACGACGGGCATCCTCGCAACCAGACTGCTGTGGGAATCCTGTACAGCTCCCTTGTTGAGCGCCCCTTCTGCCTATTCTGTGGATGTCCCGCCTCCACCATTTCCCCAGCGTCCTCTCCATGATCCAGCTGCTGTGTCGGAGAGGCCTCCTCCACACCCAGCATCCTCCACACCACAAGTTCTCACGAAGTGACAAGCCATCCACGATATCTTGCTTTTACCCAGTACCAACCTTGAACCCAACCCCGTACACGCCATTCTTGTGGAGCATGAGAAGTTAATCTCAGACTTCAACCAAATCAAAGATAGAATTTTATGATATCGGTTTGCTCATTTGAACTCGGCATCACTGAAGTCGTGCGCATTGCTGACAGAGCACAGTCGAGTCAAGAATGTGAGCGAGTTTGCTTCACAACTAGTAGTAGATCTTCCCCAATAAATCAAATTTCTTCTCGATCGTCTTGCCATGTCAACGTTGAAGTGAGAATCAGAGTTGAGTTGGCAAAACCATTTCTATATCATTATAGCTGACCTCGAATGAGAGAGATCAGTAACCCTCCATGTTTTGAAGGCTATCTTTTTTCTTCTATCGGCATTGGCCTGTTTCATGAGGATATACGTAGCTGACTGATTCAGCGATGCACAGGTCAACAAGAGTATACAACTCTGGGCGCTGAGCGAGATCTTAGCGCACCAGAGGAAGACCCAAGCGGCGTCGACAACATACGTCCATTGAAGGTACAGTCTTCTGCACACAAGTACATCAGACCGGAGACTCCACCAGCATTTGACAGTGCAAAGGTTCACCCGGTGGACTATAAGGAATGATGCCATCCATGCCGTATGGGAAGTCGAGTTGGCGCACGGGGAGATCCGTGCCCCCTTTTTGTGACTTTGTGGGCGAAATCTAGCGTGATGAAAGGAGTTGCGAAATCGTTGTGATAAAGGGGTAGGTTCCCGGAATACCACAACTGGTCGGTAGATGCTACGAAATTCTCGGAAAGCTGATTTGATGCTTGCAAAATACTAGGAAACTTGCACTTCGTGCCGAAGATTTCCTCTCAAACAATTCGTCAATTTGAGCTTTGAAGTCCGGTGGTTGGCAACCCGTCATGTAATACAAGAAAAGAGACCCTTGTTTGGGGTGTGGGGTTTATATTTTATATTTTATATTTTTGCATCGCACGATCCAAGGGGCGTCTCAGACCAAACAGACATTTGGGACCGTCACAAATAAAAATAATTACTCTTTTCAACGCTCCAGATCTTCCCCGAAACTATATGCCATGCCACTTTGATTTTCATGTTTTGTCAACCGAGGTTCATTCATGTTGATTTCGATTATTTGAGCTCTGACGACGCGACGTGTCGAGGCGAGGGAGCGATCGTTACGATTACTCAGAACAAAGCGTCCGATCGCTTTTTCGATTTTGGAATTGAAGCGTCGATGTTGGAATATGCAATATCACGATAGGATAGTGAGACAGTGAAGTCACTATGCCTATCCGTATCGTATGTGGTGAACTCGATTCTTCGTTTCCCAAGACATGTTTCTCACTCTCTCGCTAAATGGTCTCCTGACTGTTCGTTCCCTACTGTTGCCAAAGTCCGTTTGAATTTCGGAAGCTGTTCGTCGTTTGTCAATGACATAATTACTAGTAAGTGTTATCAATTTCAAATATCTGGGAACGACTATGCTAGCCGATGCTCGCCTCAAAGCTAAAGGCAACATAATCTCGTCCCGTATCGCTCTCATCCCGACTCTTCTTAAAAGAAAACATCAGTGCCTCAAATCGCTTTTACCTTGACGGCGTGCTACCTACTTGACAGGCTGCATCCTCATCCTACCGGAAGTTATTCCCGACTTGCGAAAACCCTAATTGACTTGAAAAATCAGGAAGGGGCTTCTATCCTGATACCATCTTTACGCGGGTATGCCTCCGAGGAAAAAGCTGAAACCACTGGAGTGGCAAAACCCTGTTCTTAGCTTCTTTCGTGTTTGCACGTGCTACACTTGCCTTACATTGTTTCGGTTACGTTTCGTGAGCCCGAACAACCAGTTAGGAATCCTCTGCCGGAAGGCAACCCATCCTTCTTGCTTTCTGCCACCCAGCCGCTAAAACCACCGAACCAGCCCAACCACAACTTCGCTGATCCAGACATCTTAGTTCAGCATAGTCACAAACGCATTATCCAGCCATGGTCAAGGAAAAATACAAAGTCAAAGCCTGGGGATGTCTCGACGCAAGCCAATACGCTGGACTCCGCTCGTTTTGCGAGGAACAGCGCGAAGCCACCAACCCAAGAAGGTACGGACGCCTGCCTTCGCTGACTTTACGTAGATTTGGTTTCCTTCCTGAACCCCGATGCTAACCGACCTTTCGTGTTCCATGGCGGGTTACCACGCAGGATGGCACCCCCAATCCTTGTATGGTGGTGGCCGAGTTCGCACGTGTGACATCAACATACTTGATCCCAGCCCAACCCCCGCTCGCAAACAATTACCCGCGAGGTAACGGGCACGGATTGGGACAAGCTCTTCGACTTATTCCTTCAGGTGCGCCTGCGAAACGCCTTTGTTTTACCCACGAACGAATAAATTGATTGGGTGAACACCGCCACGCACTCTTTTCGCTAGACAGATACGCCATGGCTACACCCTCCGCACACCGCCGTCGGTACACCGGTGCCATAACTATTTATCTGCAGGTTTCCTCTATTGTGTTCTGATGTGTAATCGGAACAAAACGCGCCGTGTTTCAGTGCGTGCGGTGTGTGTGTGTGATGTCCAGTGCACGCAAACGTCTGCGCATACTTCGACTGCACCTTTTTATTTCCGAGCTATCATCCTTCGTTCGTTGTCACTGTTGACTTTAGCCGGTCTGCATATGCAATTTTATTTTCTTTACTTTGCACGCAGCATCGACCATTGGCTCGACGTGATCCTACTAACGACGACAACCCAAACCCGGAATGGGTACTAGTCCCACCAGAAGAGCACGAGTGGCTCATCATGGCCACCCACTTACTCCTTGGCTGTCGCGATCGTCGTGACAACATGGCCTTCATTCTCCGTGCGCACCACTTAGGCAACATTGCGCCCAAAGACACTATACCCGTCATTCGTACCTGCCTGACTTGTGCCCTGCACGACCCTCCACCATCCCGAAAGTCATCAAGGCCGTCAAGACCACCGAGGCCTACCGTGCATGCGTACTCCCTTGACTAGACCACCGCCTTCAACGAGGGCAACCTGGTAGCCGTGCACAGCATTTTGAGGCAAAGTGGTATACACGAGGTCTGGTTGGCTGATACGGAAAAGTTATGCCGCATCCGCCTTTATTAGACGTTCACTTCTCTCGCTCACTTGCTTGCGTCCACCCACACGCAGCGAGCGCTGCATTGTAAGCCCAAAGCATACGTGTGTCATTTAGTTTACACCCTGCAGCATCCAGCAGCACGCACATCCACTTCCACCGTCCGTCTCACAACTATCCTTTACCGTCCGCAGGCTTATGTCGTCGCACAATGCATCATCGCCTGCTCTTGGAGTGGGAAAGACCCATCCACCCACATTCGCTGTGATAATGGCCGCGCGCCTTCACCACTCAAATAATCCAGGCGCGTGCCCCCCACAGGACCGCAAAAGGGCCCATATTGGGACATGTCCCAATATGTGTCCGACACATATTGGGACACTTGGACACATATTGGGACACTTGGACACATATTGGGACACTTGGGCACATATTGGGACACTTGGGCACATATTGGGACACTTTGACACATATTGGGACATTTTGACACATATTGGGCTAATATGTGTCAAAGTGTCCCAATATGTGCCTCGATCGTTCCAAAACATGAATCGACTGTTCCACGTGCGAATATTATCTACGTGGCATTGATTTCACAGAAAGTGTATAAAAATTGCTATTCATCCGACATAAAATGCGAAAGGCGGGGAAATGCAAAGGCGGCGCAATCTTTGACAGCTCGGTTCCATAGGCATTTAAAAATCGATTATGGCAGGGGGGAAATATTCTCAAGGGGGGAAATCTATAAACCGATTGACAAATAAATAAAAATATAATGTGTGGAATTTCGCGAAGAGGACGGGTCGGGGGCAGGGGGCGAGAGGTGGGGAGTGCATGAAGGGGGGGGTTCTAAGCCAGGTTTTAAAATTTTAAAATCGTGGAAACCCCCTCTTTTTTCACCTCCTTCACCTCCTTACCTCATAATCCCCTCACCACCACCCCTCCGCCCCATCTCGAGGGGGCGAGCGGAGGAGGGGGAGGGGGAAGGGGGGGCATGTGGCGGGAGGGGGAGGGGGGGTGTCCTCCCACGATTACGATTTGAATTTAATTTTAAGCCCCTCCCCTCCCCCGGTCCCCGCCCCGCCTATTCCACACGCGAAATTCCGTATATTCTATTTTTATTTATTTGTCAACCGTTTTATAGACTTCCCCCCTTGAGAATATATATTTTCGTGAGATAACCGATTTTTAAATGCCTATGGAACCGAGCTCCTCTGTCGAAGATTTTAATACACTCCCTGTAAAATTAATGCCACGTAGATAGTATTCGCACGTGGAATAGTCGAGTCGTGTTCTGGAACGATCGAGGCACATATTGGGACACTTTGACACATATTGGGACAGTAGGGACACATATTGGGACACTTTGACACATATTGGGACAGTAGTAGGGACACATATTGGGACACTTTGACACATATTGGGACAGTAGGGACACATATTGGGACAGTGGAGACACATATTGGGACATGTCCCAATATGTGTCAAAGTGTCCCAATACGTGTCCGACACATATTGGGACATGTCCCAATATGGGCCCTTTTGCGTCACTGCGATATCTTGGCCATGATTGTCTAAGTACGGACGCCTGGGATGGTGTGAGGCGTCTCCGCGGTGAAAGCGACGCAATGGGTGGCATGGCCTAGGCGCAGCGCGGGTTGATTTTAGTCTACGCCATGGTACCGTTTGGTTGCTTTTATTACGGAGTATACGTTTGCGCTGTTTGTCGTTTCTGGTAGCCTGGCACACCGTTCGACATCGTACACCAGATTGATACCACACACGCCATCCCCTCCGCCCCGCACCGGAACTTGACATCCCATTTCAAGGCCCTCCGCCATCCACACTGCCGCCGCTCGTGCTACTACATCGCTCTTGCGGTCGTACCAAGGAAGACATACAGCAACGCGCCAGCAAGGCGGGGCGGCTCAGCTCACCGATTCACAAGCCTCCATATCAGCGCTTGCCTGGGAGCACCGGCGAGAGGAAGTGGAGTCGAGTCAGCGGCGGTGCTTGCGTCGAGCTCTGAGCCAAGGCGAGCGGCGCGTCGAGAGCGTGCGTCGCCGGGAGCTCGGCTGCCGGTCGCGAGCAGTGCGCATCGTCGTGGCAGGCCCTCGCCGAGGAGGGCTCCCGCAGCGTCGAGTGCTAGTTCGGAGTCGGACTCGAAGGGGTCTCTCGCAGCGCCAAGTACTAGTTCGGAGTCGGGGAGTCGGATCTCTCTGCGAGAGGTCTGAACCCATCACCAGTCCCCTTCTCCATGGTGTCCGGCAACATTGCCAATGGTGAGCTCGCTCGCCGGGTCCCAGGGTCGGATCCTGTAACGCCATCCATGGGTTCTCCCCATGGGGGGTATGAGAGTGAGATGTCACAAACCACGGCTTATCGTGTACCTCAGCCGGGTTGTGACACTTGCTGTAGCAGTCTCTGTGACGAACGTATGACACGCGCAGTACGATACGCGCGAGGAGTTATGACAGTGACGAGATACGGAAATACGGATGGGTGTTACACTTGTTTGGAGATAGCGAGAATAAGTGGGGCGGCGTAGCAGGGTGAGCCAGACGCTCATTTTTGTTTTGCCTTCGTAACAGTGATTCCGAGAATAACCAGGACTCGCTTAAGACCGCGAAAACAGCAGTGTTATGAGATAATTAATGAGATACAGTATTCTTATGCTTGTAAAGATATACATTTGTGGACTTGCCCTTGTGCGACTGCGTCAGAACTGTAATTAACAGTCTTTTTCAAAACAAAAATGTGCCTTATTACAGACATGTCGTCTGTAATGCTGAGAGTTCAACAGCAGTCCTGAAGAACGAGACCTCTGAATGGTGATGCCAGGGACGGATTTATCCGTACTGGTAAGCCTTGGAAGAGGTTGAGTGAAGCAGGCTGTTGCGACACTCGAAGTTCACCAGTCTTGCGAAGTACAGCGACAGCGGTCACAGCAGAACCAGTTGCTAATTTTGCGAACATGATTGCAGCGTTGAGAATTATGTACTGGGCTATTTCGGGAAGTGACATCCTGCTGGAGCAAAGCACCAGACGGTAAAGCCAGGGACGGATTCATCCGTACTGGTACGCCTGAAGGCGTGGAGCGAAACAGGACTGTCAGTGGGCACCATCTCGACAGCATTCTTTGTGGTCACCTGACTCATGCTGGCGTTCTGCTGACTTACTGCGTGGACCAGAGACACTAAGTGCAGAGGCAACCTTGCTGGACATCTGGGAGAGCCAATATAAGACCGGGTCACAGATGGAACCTTGCTCACCAGTCGTGGACGAGATTATCCTGGCAGTGATTGCTACTTAGAGCAAAGCACTGAAAGGTGAGGCCAGGGACGGATTCATCCGTACTGGTAAGCTGGGAAGTGTGGAGTGAAAAGAGCCTTCACACCAGTATCTCTTCTTCACCAGAAAGGTAGCAACGGAATCCAAGGCTGACCGCGAGGATCAGCAAAGGGCAGAGAGGCGTGCCCAGAGGGCGATACGAGTGAGCCAGCATTTCTCAGAGCTGGAAGGAGAGGAAGGGGCTGCCGGTGGCCAGCCTGAGGCACAAGCACTAGTACAGCCTGAGGCACAAGCACCAGTCCAACTGCAAGCCCAGGCCCAGGAGCCGTTAGTAATCTTTGAAGAAGACATGGAGTACACTGACTACGCTCGTGTCAACCTTGGCACGCTGCCCAACTACACGGGCACCAAGGAAGAAGATCGGCCCAAGTTCCTGAGGGAGTTCGCCGACATGTGCGAGAATTTCGTACGGCAGCACAACGCCAACGTCAGGAAGAGGCTCAGGTCCGGGGCTGGCACTCTCACCGAAGCTCAGATGAAGACACTGAGAGAGACTCCCCCTGACTTTGAATATCTGTGGGACATCGTCCCTGCGTGTCTGGCTGGAGAGAACTCACAAGCTCTCAGCTGGTGGCGCGAGAACTATGAAAGAGGGGGGGTAGTGGCCTCCAACATGGACCGAGTCCTGAAGGACACTAGCGAGCATGGCCCACTCGAGGGTACCATCCCATGCGCTAGACCCCCTTTCAATGAGATGAACGCTGGTACCACGTGGGTGATAGCGAGGCCGGTGACAAACCAAGACACCCAAGGGGAGGTTTCCGACGAATATCTGACTGATGGAACCTCCCTGAAAGGCTTGACGGGACGTGATGGCACCCGTGATACCCAGTACTTCTACGCGCTCAGGGGCTTCATCGCTGCCCTTGACAAGAAGTTCATGATGAAAGGGACTCAAGAGAAAGTGGATCTGTTGACACAGAAGCCACAAGAGGTGGGGCAAGATGGGCTGACCTACATGAAGATGTGCCAACGCAGGGAAATGCAGCTCAACACTGGGAAGGTGTTGAGCGATGAAGAGCTGCGTACCTTCATCGAGGACTGCGTAGACAACCTGCGCATCAAGGTCTTCCAGACGCGGGTGAAGGAGCAACTGCGGGCACAGTTCCCGCCACCCAATCGGGTGACCTGGAAGGACCTGGAGGCCATCGTCGAGGTTCAAGACAAGCTCAAGGGCGATGCAGAGTCTTGGATCCTCACCTTCCTCCAGGAGATCACCAGACGATGTGGCTGCCAGTACTCCACCTGGGAGGCGCGACAGCATGGCCTCGACCTCAAGGCCATAAAGAACTCGATCAAGAAGATTGAGTCCTCTGAGGTGGCACAGTCAGGCGAACCGGAGAACAGCAAGAAGGTAGATGCATCACCTTCTAAGAAGATGAAGAAGGAGGTGAATGTGGCCGAAAGAGCAAAGAAGGCCTCCTACAACAAGACGCCACCGCCAGCAGAGGGCGTGCGTACGAACGACAAGCCCAAGTGCTTGCGCTGCTTTGGAGGGGGCTGGCATGAGTCCGACCCCGAGCAGTGCAGGAGTGGTTATAAACACGTCAAGATGCCTGCTGGATTCCACGAAAGCAGGCTTGGTTCCAGCAAGTGGTGGGACGCGGAGAACGCCGCTCTGCGCATGTACAACCTGAAGAACCGCTTCAAGAACTCTGACTGGGGCATCCTGGTGACGGACTGGCAGCAGCTGTCCAACGAAGAGAAGGACAAGTACAGAGCCAAACAGCCACCAGAGGACAAGCAGAAGAGCACCACTGGCAATCCCGAGGCGTTGAAAGCAGAGTACCAGGGCATGGTGGCTGCTAGGAAGACGGCCAGTCGTGCGGGCAGCGTGAAGTCGCAGGTGCTGTCCGAGGATGAGGGCTCCGACGGGGAACCAGTCGCAGCGCACGTCGCGGAGAGGGAGACGCACACCGTCGATGCACGCGCGCACCACCATGGCAGCGCAGGGGTAGGAGTGTCGTCTGGCCCTCCAACCGAGTTACTCACAGCCATGGCCGAGGAGATGGGCGAAGAGGAGCTCTCGAGCGCCCTCAACACCTTGGGTCTGGGGGCACTCCCCGAGCCGCTGTGCAAGAGTGTGGAGTCTGAACTCACGGCGGCTCCAGCAGTAGCCCTGGGAAGTACCCAGCGCATGAGGGGCTTCCCGGTGAAGACACCCGAGGAGTACGAGGCAGACGCACAGGTGCCCATGGCGCCTGCGGCGGACGAGATGCAGAGGAAGGTGCAGCTCATGGCCTCCGTGATCAAGAGCCTGGGAGCAGCTTTCCGCAAGCTCGCTGCTGGACTCGTAGCAGAAGGTCGCATAACAGCTCCAAGGGGTGTGGAGACCTTGGTGGAACTGGCTGAGAACAACCAGCTCCCCGTGCCGACAGCCTCAGCAGCAGACTGCCAGGACACCAGCGACGAGGATGATGACTGCCCGGGCATGGAGTCGGGCGACGACAGTGACGAAGAAGAGATTCCTCTGGATGAGATGCCGGAGGACATGGTGGAGCAGCCCAGGAAGGGGAGGACGACGGTGCGTGTAACAGCTGCGGCGGCCACCGTCCAGGAGAGCTACGGCGTGAGAGACTTCAGCGAGAGGGGTGAGCTGCACGCAGGGACCATGGAGACCAAGGCGTACGAGCTATTGAAGAAGAAGATGCTCAGTGGTCTCACAGAGGAACAGCTCACTGCCATGGCGCAGGTCCAGCCTGTATGCAAGCTCCTGAACGAGTCTCTGGCACAAGGGATGGCGCTGGTGGCCTCTGGAGGCTTGCTTATGTTGTACAAAGCGCTTCTCCTGGACACGGGGGCCAACTGCAACATTATCCCAATCAGGACAGCCAACAGGTTGGGCTTGACCATCTTTGATGCAGAGACAGGGGCCAGGGTGGCGAGATGTGATGGCAGCCCTGCGGAATTCACGAAGTACTGCTACGTGGATGTGGTTCTCGCTGCGGGCACGCCGTACATGACTCTGCATCGGCTCCACGCCTTCGTCACCTATACCAATGACACGACGTGGGACTTCCTGGTGGGCACTGGACCCCTGAAGAACGCCCTCAAGTTGACCATCGACCTCTACAGAGGCATTGCTACTTCTGAGGCCGCGGTGTCACTGGGTATGAAGGAGAAGGTCACGTTGCCATTGATCGAGTTGACGCCGCCCGTCGATGCGAGGAGCAAGCGGAATGAAGACCCGAGAGTGTGCCTGGCGACCGAGATTTTCGACGTTGACGCCACGACAGCGCGCACTCTTGCCCACGCTTTTGATGATTGCGAGCTACCACCACGTGAAGCAGTGTCCCTGGGCGCAAGGGGAGAAGACCGTCTGGCCCTCGCAGGGGAGAGGTGTGCGCCTGCACCTTGTGCATTCTCACGAAACCACCCCGAGCTGATGGACAGCCTGGCGGCATGGCTAGAGGAGATGAGGCTGAGAAGGTTCAACTCGGATGAGAAGGAGAGACTCGAGGCGCGCTGCCAGGCCATGGTGGAGGCGGGCTTCCTGAGACCCAGCTCGATGATGCAAGTCGAGCTCACTGGGCGAGTCAGCTTACACACCGAGGGCTCGACGTACGAACCTCCGCCGCCTGGTACGTCCTTGACAGACCAGATGCTGGGCATGCTACAAGCATCATCACGCAACCAGCGGGAAGCCAATGTGGCGACCAGAGGTGAGTGGTCCAGTGCTGAAGAGCCAGATGCGAGGGGGTCCCGCACGCCAGCCAGCCTGACCACAACTCAGTCAGACCCTCGCTATCCAGACCTCACGCTGGCGCAGGAGGCCGAGAGCGAAGCTGCCTTCAAGCTGGCCAGCGTACAGCCATGGGGGGGCATGGCAGTGAACCCGTGGGACTACCAAGACAAGGAGAGCAGCTGGTCTCAGCAGCGCTTGTACATCGACCGCACGGGCTATGCTCGTCTGTGCACACTCTGCGAAGAGGGCGATGGAGGTGGTGTGGACGCAGGATTTGTGCGGGTCAAGTTCTCGCGTTGTGGAGAATACAAGACCATCCTGGAGACGGAGCTACTGTGGCCCGACTTTACGTTGGTGGACCAGAAGGTTGACATGGAGACGAAGATACCCTCAGAGACCTGGACCACAAGGGCGAGCGGCAGGAAGGACAACGACCAGGTCCCACTCCCTGACTGTGGTGCCCATCGGGAGGCTGGAAGGTACACGATGGCGAGTGTTCAGGAGGTCCTCAACACCCATCAGACGTACCCAGGAGTCGTGACGGGCAAGCTCATGTGGGACAAGGTGGCGCGCGAGTTCTGCGTACTCAGCGAGCACACTCGCGCCCAATGGGATCTCATGGAGCGCATGGTACGTCACACCATGGAAGGCGTCACCATCATGAACCCCATGGGCAAGATGACTGGCGAATTCCAGCTGCCTTTTTACTATGAGAAGGACCAGCGCTGGCAGTACCAGCATCTAAAGTATGTACAGCGAGTGGACGTCGCTGACCTTCGAGCTCGACTGAAGGTGAGGTACGACGTGGAGGTGACTGGTGTGGAGGGCGTGGATGTGAAAGTGATCCCGCAGCTCACGCTGTCAGACGCACAGGACAAGGTGGGGAAGTTC
>LGRX02027364.1:0-48365 GCA_001247695.2 Cymbomonas tetramitiformis | reverse complement strand
TGTCACAAACCACGGCTTATCGTGTACCTCAGCTGGGTTGTGACACTTGCTGTAGCAGTCTCTGTGACGAACGTATGACACGCGCAGTACGATACGCGCGAGGAGTTATGACAGTGACGAGATACGGAAATACGGATGGGTGTTACACTTGTTTGGAGATAACGAGAATAAGTAGGGCGGCGTAGTGAGAGTGAGCGGACGCTCATTTTTGTTTTGCCTTCGTAACAGTGATTCCGAGAATAACCAGGACTCGCTTGAGACCGCGAAAACAGCAGTGTTATGAGATAATTAATGAGATACAGTATTCTTATGCTTGTAAAGATATACATTTGTGGACTTGCCCTTGTGCGACTGCGTCAGAACTGTAATTAACAGTCTTTTTCAAAACAAAAATGTGCCTTATTACAGACATGTCGTCTGTAATGCTGAGAGTTCAACAGCAGTCCTGAAGAACGAGACCTCTGAATGGTGATGCCAGGGACGGATATATCCGTACTGGTAAGCCTTGGAAGAGGTTGAGTGAAGCAGGCTGTTGCGACACTCGAAGTTCACCAGTCTTGCGAAGTACAGCGACAGCGGTCACAGCAGAACCAGTTGCTAATTTTACGAACATGATTGCGGCGTTGAGAATTATGTACTGGGCTATTTCGGGAAGTGACATCCTGCTGGAGCAAAGCACCAGACGGTAAAGCCAGGGACGGATTCATCCGTACTGGTACGCCTGAAGGCGTGGAGCGAAACAGGACTGTCAGTGGGCATCTTCACGACAGCATTCTTTGTGGTCACCTGACTCATGCTGGCGTTCTACTGAACTACTGCGTGGACCAGAGACACTAAGTACAGAGGCAACCCTGCTGGACATCTGGGAGAGCCAATATAAGACCGGGTCACAGATGGAACCTTGCTCACCAGTCGTGGACGAGATTATGCTGGCAGTGATTGCTACTTAGAGCAAAGCACTGAAAGGTGAGGCCAGGGACGGATTCATCCGTACTGGTAAGCTGGGAAGTGTGGAGTGAAAAGAGCCTTCACACCAGTATTTCTTCTTCACCAGAAAGGTAGCAACGGAATCCAAGGCTGACCGCGAGGAACAGCAACGGGCAGAAAGGCGTGCCCAGAGGGCGATACGAGTGAGCCAGCATTTCTCAGAGCTGGAGGGAGAGGAAGGGGCTGCCGGTGGCCAGCCTGAGGCACAAGCACTAGTACAGCCTGAGGCACAAGCACCAGTCCAACTGCAAGCCCAAGCCCAGGAGCCATTAGTAATCTTTGAAGAAGACATGGAGTATACTGACTACGCTCGTGTCAACCTTGGGACGCTGCCCAACTACACGGGCACCAAGGAAGAAGATCGGCCCAAGTTCCTGAGGGAGTTCGCCGACATGTGCGAGAATTTCGTACGGCAGCACAACGCCAACGTCAGGAAGAGGCTCAGGTCCGGGGCTGGCACTCTCACCGAAGCTCAGATGAAAACCCTGAGAGAGACTCCCCCTGACTTTGAATATCTGTGGGACATGATCCCTGCGTGTCTGGCTGGAGAGAACTCACAAGCTCTCAGCTGGTGGCGCGAGAACTATGAAAGAGGGGGGGTAGTGACCTCCAACATGGACCGAGTCCTGAAGGACACTAGCGAGCATGGCCCACTCGAGGGTACTATTCCATGCGCTAGGCCCCCTTTCAATGAGATGAACACTGGAGCCACGTGGGTGATAGCGAGGCCGGTGACGAACCAAGACACCCAAGGGGAGGTTTCCGACGAATATCTGACTGATGGAACCTCCCTGAAAGGCTTGACGGGACGTGATGGCACCCGTGATACCCAGTACTTCTACGCGCTCAGGGGCTTCATCGCTGCCCTTGACAAGAAGTTCATGATGAAAGGGACTCAAGAGAAAGTGGATCTGTTGACACAGAAGCCACAGGAGGTGGGGCAGGATGGGCTGACCTACATGAAGATGTGCCAACGCAGGGAAATGCAGCTCAACACTGGGAAGGTGTTGAGCGATGAAGAGCTGCGTACCTTCATCGAGGACTGCGTGGACAACCTGCGCATCAAGGTCTTCCAGACGCGGGTGAAGGAGCAACTGAGGGCACAGTTCCCGCCACGCAATCGGGTGACCTGGAAGGACCTGGAGGCCATCGTCGAGGTTCAAGACAAGCTCAAGGGCGATGCAGAGTCTTGGATCCTCACCTTCCTCCAGGAGATCACCAGACGGTGTGGCTGCCAGTACTCCACCTGGGAGGCGCGCCAGCATGGCCTTGACCTCAAGGCCATAAAGAACTCGATCAAGAAGATTGAGTCCTCTGAGGTGACGCAGTCAGGCGAACCGGAGAACAGCAAGAAGGTAGATGCATCACCTTCTAAGAAGATGAAGAAGGAGGTGAATGTGGCCGAAAGAGCTAAGAAGGCCTCCTACAACAAGACGCCACCGCCAGCAGAGGGCGTGCGTACGAACGACAAGCCCAAGTGCTTGCGCTGCTTTGGAGGGGGCTGGCATGAGTCCGAGCCCGAGCAGTGCAGGAGTGGTTATAAACACGTCAAGATGCCTGCTGGATTCCATGAAAGCAGGCTTGGTTCCAGCAAGTGGTGGGACGCGGAGAACGCCGCTCTGCGCATGTATAATCTGAAGAACCGCTTCAAGAACTCTGACTGGGGCATCCTGGTGACGGACTGGCAGCAGCTGTCCAACGAAGAGAAGGACAAGTACAGAGCCAAACAGCCACCAGAGGACAAGCAGAAGAGCACCACTGGCAATCCCGAGGCGTTGAAAGCAGAGTACCAGGGCATGGTGGCTGCTAGGAAGACGGCCAGTCGTGCGGGCAGCGTGAAGTCGCAGGTGCTGTCCGAGGATGAGGGCTCCGACGAGGAACCAGTCGCAGCGCACGTCGCGGAGAGGGAGACGCACACCGTCGATGCACGCGCGCACCACCATGGCAGCGCAGGGGTAGGAGTGTCGTCTGGCCCTCCAACCGAGTTACTCACAGCCATGGCCGAGGAGATGGGCGAAGAGGAGCTCTCGAGCGCCCTCAACACCTTGGGTCTGGGGGCCCTCCCCGAGACGCTGTGCAAGAGTGTGGAGTCTGAACTCACGGCGGCTCCAGCAGTAGCCCTGGGAAGTACCCAGCGCATGAGGGGCTTCCCAGTGAAGACACCAGAGGAGTACGAGGCAGACGCACAGGTGCCCATGGCGCCTGCGGCGGACGAGATGCAGAGGAAGGTGCAGCTCATGGCCTCCGTGATCAAGAGCCTGGGAGCAGCTTTCCGCAAGCTAGCTGCTGGACTCGTAGCAGAAGGTCGAATAACAGCTCCAAGGGGTGTGGAGACCTTGGTGGAACTGGCTGAGAACAACCAGCTCCCGGTGCCGACAGCCTCAGCAGCAGACTGCCGGGACTTCAGCGATGAGGACGATGACTGCCCGGGCATGGAGTCGGGCGACGACAGTGACGAAGAAGAGATTCCTCTGGATGAGATGCCGGAGGACATGGTGGAGCAGCCCAGGAAGGAGAGGACGACGGTGCGTATAACAGCTGCAGCGGCCACCGTCCAGGAGAGCTACGGCGTGAGAGACTTCAGCGAGAAGGGTGAGCTGCACGCAGGGACCATGGAGACCAAGGCGTACGAGCTATTGAAGAAGAAGATGCTCAGTGGTCTCACAGAGGAACAGCTCACTGCCATGGCGCAGGTCCAGCCTGTATGCAAGCTCCTGAACGAGTCTCTGGCACAAGGGTTGGCGCTGATGGCCTCTGGAGGCTTGCTTATGTTGTACAAAGCGCTTCTCCTGGACACGGGGGCCAACTGCAACATTATCCCAATCAGGACAGCCAACAGGTTGGGCTTGACCATCTTTGATGCAGAGACAGGGGCGAGGGTGGCGAGATGTGATGGCAGCCCTGCGGAATTCACGAAGTACTGCTACGTGGATGTGGTTCTCGCCGCGGGCACGCCGTACATGACTCTGCATCGGCTCCACGCCTTCGTCACCTACACCAATGACACGACGTGGGACTTCTTGGTGGGCACTGGACCCCTGAAGAACGCCCTCAAGTTGACCATCGACCTCTACAGAGGCATTGCTACTTCTGAGGCCGCGGTGTCACTGGGTATGAAGGAGAAGGTCACGTTGCCATTGATCGAGTTGACGCCGCCCGTCGATGCGAGGAGCAAGCGGAATGAAGACCCGAGAGTGTGCCTGGCGACCGAGATTTTCGACGTTGACGCCACGACAGCGCGCACTCTTGCCCACGCTTTTGATGATTGCGAGCTACCACCACGTGAAGCAGTGTCCCTGGGCGCAAGGGGAGAAGACCGTCTGGCCCTCGCAGGGGAGAGGTGTGCGCCTGCACCTTGTGCATTCTCGCGAAACCACCCCGAGCTGATGGAGAGCCTGGCGTCATGGCTAGAGGAGATGAGGCTGAGAAGGTTCAACTCGGATGAGAGGGAGAGGCTCGAGGCGCGCTGCCAGTCCATGGTGGAGGCGGGCTTCTTGAAACCCAGCTCAATGATGCAAGTCGAGCTCACTGGGCGGGTCAGCTTACGCGCCGAGAGCGCAACGTACGAACCTCCTCCGCCTGGTACGTCCTTGACAGACCAGATGCTGGGCATGCTACAAGCATCATCACGCAGCCAGCGGGAAGCCAATGTGGCGACCAGAGGTGAGTGGTCCAGTGCTGAAGAGCCAGATGCGAGGGAGTCCCGCACGCCAGCCAGCCTGACCACAACTCAGTCAGACCCTCGCTATCCAGACCTCACGCCAGCGCAGGAGGCCGAGAGCGAAGCTGCCTTCAAGCTGGCCAGCGTACAGCCATGGGAGGGCATGGCAGTGAACCCGTGGGACCACCAAGACAAGGAGAGCAGCTGGACTCAGCAGCGCCTGTACATCGACCGCACGGGCTATGCTCGTCTGTGCACACTCTGCGAAGAGGGCGATGGAGGTGGTGTGGACGCAGGATTTGTGCGGGTCAAGTTCCCGCGTTGTGGAGAATACAAGACCATCCTGGAGACGGAGCTACTGTGGCCCGACTTTACGTTGGTGGACCAGAAGGTTGACAAGGAGACGAAGATACCCTCAGAAACCTGGACCACGAGGCCGAGCGGCAGGAAGGACAACGACCAGGTCCCACTCCCTGACTGTGGTGCCCATCGGGAGGCAGGAAGGTACACGATGGCGAGTGTTCAGGAGGTCCTCAACACCCATCAGACGTACCCAGGAGTCGTGACGGGCAAGCTCATGTGGGACAAGGTGGCGCGCCAGTTCTGCGTACTCAGCGAGCACACTCGCGCCCAATGGGATCTCATGGAGCGCATGGTACGTCACACCATGGAAGGCGCCACCATCATGAACCCCATGGGCAAGGTGACTGGCGAGTTCCAGCTGCCTTTTTACTATGAGAAGGACCAGCGCTGGCAGTACCAGCACCTAAAGTATGTACAGCGAGTGGACATCGCTGACCTTCGAGCTCGTCTGAAGGTGAGGTACGACGTGGAGGTGACTGGTGTGGAGGGCGTGGATGTGAAAGTGATCCCACAGCTCACGCTGTCAGACGCAGCGGACAAGGTGGGGAAGTTCTACCCGGTGACAGATGGGGAAGGAGGCAGTGGCGAGGTGTTTAGCACGAACGCTGCCGCCGTGGAGTACCTGCACCTGGGGGACAACCCGAGAGTGATGCTCGGAGCATGCAAGACAGAGGAGCAAGCACAGGACGCGCTGGACACTTATGGGGCCAGAAGAAACCCTCCAGTGCGCACATCCAAGTCTCTCAGGACGTCGAAGACGGTCAAGGGGGATGAGGCAGGGCCATCTGGCTCCGCACCGCCACCATCTTCAGCACCGCTTCGTTTACGGCATCAAACCTGGCCCAACGGCGTCTTCGACCCTGCCATGTTGGATTACCACGCTGCAGTGTTCCAGGGCACCTACGAGCCGGAGTCGCCCACTCGCAGCGAGGACACAGCTGGAGAAGCCAACTGGCTGGATCTGGGAGAGATCTCGGAGTTCATGGCGCTGCATGGACAGACGGTCTTCCTCATCCAGTACCGTTGCTTCATGGGCAAGATCGAGTTCCAGCTCGGGAAGCCCTTCGCGCAGCGAGGAAAGGGGGTGCACACGCAGCAACTCAGCAACCAGACCCTGCACCGGTACGCTTCCTCCGCAGGAGTGGGACGAAGGGAAGAGTTTCTGCCTCTGGGTGGGCAGTCGAAAGGCTGCACGGGAGGACTCCTCGGCACCTTGCAGAAACATATGGAGCATCTGGTTGATCGCACTCAGCTCTTGGGGATCGCCAGAGGCCATTTGAGCGATGGCCCACGGCAGGGCACCCTACGGGTTTTCAAGACCCGTGCCAACGCCCGGTCCAAGGCCGTGTATTACCTCTTTGAGGACAATCGCTACTACAGTGAGCGGGGACCCAGCAGCATGGCGTTCACCTTGGAGTACCTCTCCTCAGATACGCGCAAGTTCGACTGCTGCAGCTGGGAGACCTGGAACAGAGTGGCGGTGATGCACCGAGCACCAATGACTGCCTTCACATCCTCGGTGGGCCCGGCGTTGCTAGCTGAGGCACGTCGGGCAGAGGTGCAGGCGCGTCTTCGAGACGACTTCATGAGGTGCCTGGACCCAATCGGGGGAGGGGATGCAGGAAGTGAGGAGGGTGACGACAGCAGCTCAGGATACTCTTCCGACTTCGCGGCTGTTGAGGGTGTGAGCACTCACGCGGGCCGCACCAGAACACCGTCGCCGCTGACAGAGGATGAAGACAGCGTGGAGGTCATTGGTGAAAGACTGGTTGGGCTGTCTGCCAGTTTGGCGCAGGGGGAGGCCGAGCTCGCAGCAAACCACCTCACCATGGCGGCTCTCTCGGAATCGATACGGGCACGTCAGGCGATCATCAGAGAATATGAAGAACGACCTCGTACTGCCCACGCAACTGCGAGGATTGGAACGGGAAGGAGCACGCAAGCCACGACCACGCCGGCACCTTACTCTGGCCGAGTTCTCGGCGGGATATCAACCATGGGCTTGGAGTGCAACATGGCACAGAGACCTGAGCACCATTCAATCCACGACATTCTGAGATCCCCGGCACATTCTGTCTGCACGCAGCAGACTGAAGCCGTGCCTCCAGCTGCACAAGAGCAGGACTCCGTTTCGTACGTGCCATCAACCCCGAGCTCCACAGCACCCAGCAGCCCGGAGCGTTCCAGTGGCTTCGTTGCGCATGCCGACACTCGACCTTCAGGCCGGCCTGCAGCGCGCCCGCAGAGTCCAACTGAGGGTGCCGCACAGCAGAGTTCACCGCGGGCTAGTCAGCGCAGGAGGAGATCTCCGAGCCCCGGGGAAGGCTCTCATCGTCAGGACGCGGCTCGCGGTCAGCATGCCGGCATGGGCGCATCGCGTGCTCCTCAGAGACGCCAAAGTTATGATGAGATCTGGGAGGAGAGGAGAAGGGAGAGCGCACTGGGGCCTTTTCAAGGGGGCACCGGGCCGGCTGCAGCCCGGCGCGCCCGTTACTGAGAAGCTGCCCCGGCGATGAGCCGGGCACGCAGCCCGCCAATGATAGGCGGGCGAAGCGCACTCAGGTGTGCTTCCTGCTCATGGGGGTGTTCGTGCGCTTGCATTGGCCGCAGCTGCCTCATTTTGCAGTGGTGGTAGTATGGATGGCTATGGAGGTATTCAGATTTCTTAGTGAGGTCGTCGCCTGCTGGGCGTGCCACGCTGAAGCGCCCCGCAGAGCCATGGCGCGCGCGTTGTGGGCCGTGCGCGCGACGCCACTCGAGCCATGGGCACATCCACAGGCGCCTCTGCGAGTGCTGTTGGAGCTGGCCAGGCACCTACTGCTGTTGGCCAAGGGTGCTCTTGAGGTAGCTGGGCTCCATCACGCTCGGCGTGGGCTGTGGTACGTGCCATTGATACGGTTCTGCCTCGCAGTGCTCGCCATGCACTTCACACACATGGTCGGCACTCTGGGGTGCGTCTTGACAGTTTGCGCCCACGTTGTCCGCCATGGGTTGCCACGCTCCAGCTTGATTCAGGATGGTGGCACATTCGCCGCACTGGAGACTCAGGTGAGCCGCGCGCTGGCGGTCGCCCAGCGGATCTTGGCCGCAGGGCCGGCTACGCTGGCCGCTGTTCCGCGGCGCATGCAGAAGCCGCGCTTTGCCGCTCGACTGCAGCGCCTGCAGTTCACGGCCGCTTGCCACCAGGTGGCGCGCTGTGTCTATGTGATATCAGTCTTGGCGCTGGTGGTCTACGTGTCTGCAGGAGGAGGCCTGGGCCGTATGCAAGGGGGGTGGAAGATGTTGACTTGCATACTGACCCTTCGCCCTCCAGTTAAACCAGTGGGTACCGGCAGAATTTTAAAACTTTTGCTGCTGCTAGCGGTGGCTGCTTGGGTGGCCGTCGTGGCCCCTGGGGAGCCTCAGGGCGTGCTGACGATGGGAACGTGCTCGAGCTCGCCGACCAGATCTGCCAGGACCGCCTGGGAAGACCAGAGGTCTTCGCGCCAATGGGACACAGGATGGGAGGCTATGGTGGCAGAGCAAGACGAGGTGCTCCCACACACGGTGCTGGACACGTTACAGCCAGGGGGCACGACCAGGGTCACCAAGGACGAGGCCGCGTGGCTGGACACCGAGCTCAATGCCACCTTTGGAGGACATCCCGAGTTCACCGAGGAGAATTGGGAGGAGATGCGCAACGTGGTAAGGAGGTGCAGCTACTGCTTCGCCAACAAGCCGCAGGACATCAAAGGCTACCATGGGGGCGCGACACATGCGACCTTCGCCATCCCTTTCAAGGACGAGACTAAGGTAGCTTACCAACGACCGAGGAAGTACAGCCCGGGAGAGCAGGAGATCATCGACCTGCACTGCAAGGAACTGCTGGAATATGGCTTCATCGAGCCGGCTTCGCAGCACTGCAGACACGCCAGCAACGTGGTGGTTGCAGGGAAGAAGGATCACGACACTGGACAGTGGACCTCGACGAGATTCTGCGTCGACCTCCGATCTACGAATCGGTTGTCGCTGAAGGATAATACGTTACCACACCGTCCAGAAGAGCTCTACCAGCGCGTGGCCAAGGCCAAGTTCAAGACTACCCTGGACGCGACCAAGGCGTTCCACCAGATCCCCATGACCACTGAGGAGGACAGGGACAAGACAGCGTTCTGGTGGGGCAACCAGCTTTATCGCTACACATCCATGCCGTTTGGAGCAGCTGGAGCAACCGCAGCCTTCATCAGGATCATGGACTACGAGCTACGTCACCTGCAACACTGCACGGTGGCGTACGTCGATGACGTGTGCATATACTCAGACACCGCTGAGCAGCACATCAAGGATGTGGAAGCCGTGCTTCGCACTTTGGGGGATGCAGGGATACGTCTGCATTCGGGCAAGTCGACCTTCGGGTCAGCCACGGTGGACTTCTTGGGCTACCGCATCGGCTATAACACCATTGGCGCGCAGGACATCAAGTGCAAGGCCATCCAAGAGCTGCCCAAGCCCGAGGACAAAACTGGAGTACGCTCCATCCTTGGACTCATGAACTATTACAAAGGCCTGGTGGGGGAACCCATGGGACCCAACTACTCAGAGATGGCACGACCATTGAACGACCTGCTCAGAAAGGAAGTGTTGGATGTCAAGGGAGCTTGGGGGAAGGAGCAGGACCAGGCATTGCAAGCATTGAAGGATGCCCTGTGTTCGGGGAGATGTTTGAAGCCCATTGATTACAGCAAGCCTATCTTCCTCTACACAGACTGGAGCAACCATGGCATTGGCGCAGTGCTGGGGCAGAAGGACGAGAATGGCGTAGAACACATCTGTGTGGTCATCAGCCGCTCGCTGTCGAAAACCGAGAGACAGTACGCGAGCTTCCAGGGTGAGATGCTGGCAGTGGTGTGGGCCATTCGCACATTACGACAGTACCTGCACGGGGTCCACTTCACGCTGATCACCGACCATTCGCCGCTCACAACACTCATGGAGAAGGGGGACCTACAAGGTCAACACCTACGCTGGGCCATCAGCCTCCAGGAGTTTGAGTTCACGGTCCAGTACCGACCAGGTCCGAAGAATGAGAACGCGGATGTGCCATCCAGGTATCCACTGCCCAGCACCGCAGACGAGACTGGTGCCCGTTTGGACCGTGAAGGGGACCGAGCCAGGGAAGCGGGGCGTGCCGAGAGGCCAACGCGCTGCTTCACAGACGCCATTTGCTGGGAAGTGACCAGGGAGCCACCACTTGGCCCCGAAGTAAGCCCAGAAGCTCAGGTGGCCAACTACTGCGAGAACATGGTCAGGGAGCAGCTGGGGACCAGTGCAGTCCATCGACTGTTTGATGTGCACTACCAAGAAGAGCTGGAGTGTAACAAGGGGGTCATGTTTGACACTGACCACCCGGAGGTGGCCAGGTGCTCGGGCAGGTTGACTCGAGTCGCCTGGGATGCTCTCAGCCAGGTACGGCCGATCAGGGGTATGCATTCCGGAGGATCACCAGCGATATACGGCGACGAGACCATGGAGGGTGGTAAACTCAAAGTGCCGAAGAAGATCGACACGAGAGTGATTGACAAGAACTTCTTCCGGGAAGCCAGAGAAGAGGGCGTGGTCTGCTATGAGCCGTGTGGGGGCCTGTGTGCTGGACTAGAGATGCTCTTGCGCTGCGGAGTTAAGGTTAACAAGTACCTCTACCAGGACATCTCGAAGTCCAGCCAGACGGTAGCCAGGGCCAGGTGCATGGCGCTCAGTCGCCGTCATCCTGACTTGTTCCGTGCCGAGGCAGCCCACTTGGAGCAACTGCCCAGCAACATCGAAGACACCAGCCTCATTGACCTTGTACATGCAGGGGCATTGAGTGGAGAGCAGTGGGTCATGGTGTGTGGATATCCATGCCAGGACCTGTCACCAGCTGGCAAGCTGGCTGGTCTGGAGGGCAGGCACAGCAGACTGTTCTACCAGGCAGTGCGAGTCCTCTCCACGCTGCAACAGCTGCAGCCTCAGAGACCGCCAGCATATGTGCTGGAAAACGTTTCTCCGCTGTCGCACAGGGAGAACTCGAAGATCAGGAAGGAGGTGTTCCCCATCATCAACAGCGTGGTGGGCCAGCCGGTGTCCTTTGACGCGGCGCGCGCGGGATCATACGCGCATCGTCTGCGAGCATATTGGAGCAATCTGTTCCAGAATCAGCAGTTCAATCTGGTGATGGAGCGGGTGGACAGACCACCAGACAGATACGTGCGCGATATTCTGCAGCGAGGCTGGAAGCCGCGCAGGGTCGTCACAGGAGACAGGAAGCCTCACTACACCGCCAACGTTGTAGGGGAGCCTATGAGAGTATTGCCAACCATCTTGGCGACACAAAACTCTCGTGCTTTTCGCGCGCCTCGCGCAGGCACAGTGGTGAGGAAGGGAGACGATGATGAAGTGGGGGAGACCAGAGAGGTTAACCTGGACGAGAAGGCAGTGGCCATGGGGTACAGCGCAGGTGAGCTGCGCGCGGCACATGGCATGAAAGACGAAGAATTGGCAGGAGTGCTTGGCCTTGCTATGGACCGAAGAGCAATGGAGCTATTGTATGCGATTGCCGAGGTCAGCACGACCAAACTGCCGATGAGTGAGGAGAGTGAGGAGAAGGAACATGGCACGCTAGTTGCCATCCCCATCGTGAAAGCCACCAAGGTGGCTGCCACCTCCGAGGGCACGGCTGAGCCGGTGCGAGCCCAACTGGCAGAGTGGATCACCAGTTCCAGCGGCTACACCCAGCAAGTCGCGCGACGCCTCAGCCATCAGGACTGGGAAGAACGACTGCAACGCATGTGCAGCCAAGGACAGAAAGGTACACAAGGGCTAGGCACCGCCGACGCTGTTCCACGCCGCAGGCAGTGGAAGATGGCCTCCATGAAGCTCGCGGGCTACGAGGCACGTCACCGGCAGGCCTTTTCAAGACCTGGTGGTAAGCCAGCAGAGACGAGCTCAGCCCCAGAATGGGCACCAGTGACAAAGGAGAAAGAGATGAGGCTGCCTAAGCTGCCCGACACTACGAGAATGGTTGCCATGCTAGCCAGCGTAACCAACCAGGAGTCATTCCGAGAAAGATACCCCGATATACACGAGGACGAGCTATGCCTCGCGTGGATCAAGTCAGGAGGAAGAGTGGAGGTGCCCAAGGAGGAATATCACAGGGTAAGGAAGAGGGCAGCGCGTCACCGTTGGGACGAGCTCATGGGCGAGTTATACATGGTCACTATCAGTGGTAAGGAGCTGCTGGTGCCCAAGCCCTGTGACAGGATTCAGTTGGTGCGTGAGTACCATGAGAGGACTGGCCATTGGGGCATCAGGCGGACATTGAACCTGTTGTGGCAACGCCATTACTGGGCAGGCATCAAACAGGATGTGCAAGCAGTGGTCACTCAGTGCCAGACTTGCCAGAGGGTGAAGACGCACTATGCACGGGAGGAGGCGAATCTCACGCCGCTGGAGATCAAGTCCTTCATGTATCGCTGGTCCCTGGATTTAGCATGGCCTACGAAGCGCATCACGAGGGCTGGGAACCAACGCGTCTTGGTCATGATTGAGCACTACACGCGATTCGTCGTGTGTGTTCCCATCCCCGACAAGGAGGCCGTCACCATCGCCAACGCATTTCGCTATCATGTCCTATCCGTGTTTGGGGCGCCTGCAGAATGTTTGGTGGATGGGGGCACAGAGTTTGAAGGTGAGTTCTCTGCTCTATGCGAGCAGTGTCTCATTGACCGGAGAGTGACTTCACCGAGTTCCCCAGAGAGCAATGGCTTAACTGAACGGGTGGTACGCACCCTCAAGTTTTGCTTCAAGAAGATGGCCCTCGACAAGGGCCTGGACTTCGAGTGGGATGAGATGCTTTGGTCACTCGTACTCAGCTACAACGCAGCTAGGCAGCAGTCCACTGGAGTGGCGCCATTCACCTTGCTGTTCGCTCAGGAAGCCACGGTGCCACCGGATCTTCGTGCTCGACCCGAACTGGACTTTGGGAAGCAGGAGGAGAAGACACTGGCTGATGATCTGTTGCAGCGAGCCGCCATCGTGAAGAGGCTCATGGTACATGCAGGGTGCAACCTGGAGATCGCCCAGCACCGTGACACTTTACGGTACGAGCACAGGAGGAGTGGCAGTTACGAGCCGAAGCCGCACCAGTTCAAGGCAGGTGATTTCGTATATATACGACAACAACCGCGCTCTGGCATGGAGGTGGCCACCAAGTCAGCCATCCTGAAGATAGTCAAGGTGCAAAGAGATGGAGTGGTAGTGTTGGAGGACAGCACGAAGCTGCGGGAGAAGAGCACAGTGCAAAGTATTGCGCCATGTCACTTACAAGTGAAAGACCAGTACGACTGCAGTGCAGCCATTCCCAGCAAGCATCTCGCGTGTGAGGTGTGTATGCGGACAGATGGGGAGGCAGCCATGTTGCTGTGTGACACCTGTAACCGTGGTTATCACACGTGGTGTCTGAATCCGGCGCTGGACGGAGTACCTGAAGGGGACTGGCAATGTCCCAAGTGCTTAGGTGAGACTGTGGTGGCAGCTGCCGCCGAGGTGAGCGCGTCAATCGTCGACAAGATGGCGGCCATGGAGCTGCAGCTGAGAGAGAAGCTGGGATCAGATGTGGTATTGTTGCCTGCAGACGTGGGTCCGCATCGTGCAGTGAGGCCGGGACGTGAAGACCCATGGCAGGCGCTGACCTCGCGGCAGATGCTCAGAAAAGAAGGGAGCATGGGGGATCTTCCTGACAGAGTGGCCTGGGGAAGCCAGGAGGAGCTCAGCAGAGTGATCACAGAAGTGATGCCAGGATTCTGGCATGAGGGCCATCGTACCATCTTGAGCAGGAAGTGTGCAGAGCAGCACGCTCGCGCGAGAAGTCTCCGCAAGACGTCCACGGTGCAGGCCATGAACCCCGAGGAAGTGCAGAAGAGAGGAGATGTCACACAACTGAGCAGAGCTCAGGTGAAGATTGCCAGTCAACTGGATTGGGGCTTAGAGTTGGTGATGACAGTTCCTCAGGAGGTCAGACGTTTGGCGCACGAGGTGACTTGGGAGAAGATCACACAGGTATGGGATCCTTGGGCTGGCACAGGTGTCATTGGCAAGGTTATGTCACTGGAGTGGCCTCATCTGAAGGTTATGAATAATGATTGGAATCCGCAGTTGAAGTGGCACGAAGCCCTTAATGCTTTACAACCGGGCAATTATCGAGCTTGGAAGGAGAAGTATGGGGTGTGTGACGCAGTGGTAACTTCACCCTGGTTCGCAGTGCTGGATATTGCGTTGCCATTGGCAGTACTGGCCAGCCGAGTGGTGGCTTGTATTCATGTGCCATCGCACTACATGACAGATATGACAGAGAGCAGGGCACAATACTTTCGTAAGCTGTGTCACGCTGGACGTTTACATGTGATTGGGCATTTGGAGCATGGACCTATTGGCAGAAGATGCATGTGGGTCATGGTGTTTCGCAACCCTTTGACGAGAGCCAGGATGTTGCGAGGAGGAGAAGCTTCTGGAGTGGGTATGTTTACCTTCAGCATGGGCAAGTTCGCAATGGATGGCGTTACAACAGAAGATGCTGAGCAAGCTCTTGTCTGATGTCTGTGCTACCAGTGGCAGCTACAGATGGGGGATGTTGAGAAAAAGAGCTTGCACAAGTGGTGAGAAGAGATAAAGAGATATCAAAAATTTTGAGATTTTGTATAGTTACAGTAGCAAGATAACTGTGCAGTCATATAAGGAAACATATGTCGAGCTAGTGTTGTATAGGCACTGACAATAAGTAAGACTGTCTAGTAGTAGGGCTAGAGGGTTGTGCTTTGTGTGGACGCTTCGTGCATAAGTTCGCGACAGCTGTCACAAACCACGGCTTATCGTGTACCTCAGCCGGGTTGTGACACTTGCTGTAGCAGTCTCTGTGACGAACGTATGACACGCGCAGTACGATACGCGCGAGGAGTTATGACAGTGACGAGATACGGAAATACGGATGGGTGTTACACTTGTTTGGAGATAGCGAGAATAAGTAGGGCGGCTGGAGCAGTGTGAGCAGACGCTCATTTTTGTTTTGCCTTCGTAACAGTGATTCCGAGAATAACCAGGACTCGCTTAAGACCGCGAAAACAGCAGTGTTATGAGATAATTAATGAGATACAGTATTCTTATGCTTGTAAAGATATACATTTGTGGACTTGCCCTTGTGCGACTGCGTCAGAACTGTGATTAACAGTCTTTTTCTGTTGAGAAAAAGAGCTTGCACAAGTGGTGAGAAGAGATAAAGAGATATCAAAAATTTTGAGATTTTGTATAGTTACAGTAGCAAGATAACTGTGCAGTCATATAAGGAAACATATGTCGAGCTAGTGTTGTATAGGCACTGACAATAAGTAAGACTGTCTAGTAGTAGGGCTAGAGGGTTGTGCTTTGTGTGGACGCTTCGTGCATAAGTTCGCGACACACCATGTATACATTTTATACTGAGTGACTGCAATATTGTAAGTTGTGCATGCATCATCAAAGCAGCTTGATCATGATATCAGCTGCAATATATATGCCAGTTTGATCACGTTAGCAACTGGAATGTTAGCATCATTTTGCAATGTATTGAACAGTTCACAAGCACATTGCAGTGCATGCTAGATTATATTAGAACTCATGTTAGCATAAGGTGCCTGAAAGTAGTCTTAACATCATAATTAGCTCGTTATGTCCCGGTGGAGCCGAGATGCTCTTCGGATCACATACCGTTCTATGGTGGATTACTGGAAGGAATGCTCACCAGAGCTACATGTAAAATCAACCAGCGACTCATTATTGTGAATGAGATTATATCAGGATTACAATCAACCTTAACTTGATATATATCATGCTAGATTCATTCAGTACATGGTATGCTGATCACCATCCTGCATGATAACTATCTGGGAATTGTAATACCAGAAGTCACCTTCCTGTAAGTGTGTAAAGTGAACACACACACACACACACACTGGCAAAAGTACTAATCAGCAGTACTACACATTGCACACACATTGACATTTACTGTATATATTGACATTCACTGACTCAGAGTGAATTGATCAACTATAATGTCTATTATGTGCAAGATAATATGGATACCATTCCACAAACACATGTGCGTGTGGAATCTCAAACATGGCGATACATATGGGAGCAGGATAATACAACATGCTGTAGGGCTGGATGGAGTTATCTCCAGACCCGAAGGCAGAATACTGTGCTCATTACAACAGCTGGTAACTGTTAAGCACAGTCCATTCACTCTCACACATCGCTGGAGCAACAACAACCACTATACTGCATTCTGATAATTGACTCAGTATTGATCAGCACAAATGCATGTACCTAACCAGATCAGTACATACATATATTGAGCTGACATAGGTTGTTGTGGACATACACACACATATATATGTGCTGTGCTAAACTGCTTTGATTATAATCAAGCTATGTCCAGATATGTTTGAAATTTAGAGATATCATTTTTGATATACTCTTGGAGCACAGTCATATGCTCAAACATATCATAGGTTGATAAATTATCACTAAAGTGGATAATCCGCTTATAGTTGGTATACCTAAATATTATCAGGGAGTACATTTACTTCCATGGGTTTCAAATCAGTAAAACCCACAGATATGATCAACCTCAGATGTTGACATACAGGAATATTCACTTTTATGCCATGAAAATTGTCATGTGCAAACGTGAAGTGAAATGCAGTACTTCTGTACTTTGCAGCTCACACACACACAGAGATATATTACTATGGAAACAATAATCAAGCCGAAAAACGGCCAAAATGGGCGAAATTCGTTTGCGATAGATTTGAAAATTGAAAATTGGACCCTATTTTATTTGATATTATGATTTTATACCTATTAAGGTATCAGAAAATCATGATGACCATAGTCATATCTCGTGTAACACCCTAGATAGCAGGTGTGGAATATGTAGGGGTGTACATAATGGCTGTAACGAAATGCGTCAAAATGTTTTACGCATGATTTCAAAATGAAAATTTCGGATTGATTTTTTTTGCTAATATGATTATTTAGCTATCAATAAACAATCCCTGATTTATGCAGCACTTGTAACACCCTGTAACACCCTAAAATTGAATGTGTGTGTCAGAGTGTAACATACCTCCTGAAAACCACGTAACATTCAGTATGGTATTAAATGCAGTTTTGCTTTAAAATGTTTGCAAAATATTTATACTGCTTTAATTTTACCTATTTTCGGGTTACTGATACCAAGTAACACCCTAAACACACTGTTGGGGATATGGGCCACTGTAACGTAACATGCCCTAAATGCCACTAAAATATTGGATATACTTCATGTTTGGCATAAATATATCATGCTGTAATCAGCACAAACATGATAATATTTCGGGCAACAACCCAAGAACTGTTGGGCAACAACCCAAGAACTGTTGGGCAACAACCCTAAAACTGTATGGGCTGCTTCCTACAAGGACTGCAAGCTATAAGTTGTAAGCTATAAGCTATAAGGTATATAGGCAACTGACCTGCCTATGTGTTCACACTTCCTCAAGGAGGGAAGAAGGTGGATAGGATCACACACATATCCATTTTATATTCCGATCTGGTGATTTCTGATGGATTGCTTTTGATAAAATCACTGCATCCACAAGTAACGTTGAAATCTGTACAACGTTAAATCCACCATCACTAACAAAGTGTAAACTCGGATGGGAAACTATATCCCAATGACTATAAGTTGACTCTTGCTCAGCATTTACATCCTCGAGTAAGTTTGGAATGCTGAACTATATACATAACATATAACCTGATACCATGCTTAATTGCATATCCTGGATCAGAAGATGATAGTTATATAATGTATATATATATATATCCCACCTGATACACTTTGGCACTATAGCCGTACATAAGAGTGGGAAGGACAAGTGCATCGCTGTAAGACTGGTTGATATAGTCCCAGTGCTGAAGGCAGAATATGGCACCCGAATAACAGCCGATAACTGTTGGTGACCACCATGCAAGACCTTCCAAGCGTAACTCCTTTGTCCTGAGATGCAAGTGAATTGTTCATAATATGTTGACATCACATAAAAGCATTCTGATGAAAACCATATATATTCACATGAGTTGTCATCATTACAAATGACATGGGTTTTGAATCGTCGAAATGAGTATAACTCCGATGAATTCATTAGTACAGAATAGCTGTTGAGATTATTCCTCCGGCTGGATTGCAATCATTCACAATCCCTGTACATTCCGGTGATAAAATATTGCACTGGACTGATCACCACATTTGGTATAATCTGTGATATATAAGTCACCAGAGAAAGCATTGAATCAGCACAATGCTGTCTAGACTCACAAAGATGAGTAACAGATATTCTCAGATGTAATAAATAAGAGACACAATGTGACCTACGCTAAAATCGCGTATGCTCGGGCACTGTATTGTGACCTGCGCTGAGATCGCGTATGCATGGGCACAATATGACTCGTGCCAATGACGTGGACACAATTCATACAACCTCCGGTACAAGCGGACAAGGTTGACTGCCACGACATCAAATCTGAAATCAATAAATCACTCAGAGAGAAGGTGTGACATCAGTACAACACCGTTATACATATAGTCACGAGGATTTTAAAGAAGACACAGTCTCTCCGATATTGACAAACATGGTACATATATATATATATATATCCATGCTCTCTGATCATATATTTGATATCCCACAGCATACGACGATGGTAATAGCAAACCACTTCGCTGGAGGGTAGTGTTGTATATATACAGCACATGCTTGGGCACTATATGACCCACGCCGATGACGTGGATTCGGGCTGCATCCCAATAACTGCAATGCACCTTCGGTGCAATGGGCTGCAACCCGAGAACTGCTATCCAGCTTCATAGAAAGCTTCCACGTCATCACATAGAGGCCGGACCTCTGTTGTATTTGAACGGCGCTTGACAACCGCCTAGCAATACGCTTCCTTGAGGGGGGAAGATGATAAGCTAAAAATACAACTAAAAACCAAATAAATAATAAAGGCAAATAATAAAATAAAACAATTAAGTTGCATCATTGTTTTTGTTTTGGTAAGCCTGACTATATACAGTCAAACCATGCAGAACTCCATGAAGTTGACACGGTGCAAGCACTATAGCCTCTGCCACCGATGATCATTGAAAAGGGCAACCATTCTTGATATTTTATACATATCATCTGATTGGATCATTAAAGGTGTCAAGAGTACTCAATGCAATATCAAGGTATGGCTTACGCGAGGTCGACTTTACACAAAACTTCCGAAAATATTTTTATTCGATAAACCTGTCGCTCAAAGCAATCTAAACATATTGCGCGCTTCGGGTATACAATTGACCCAGGCATTGAAAAGTTATGCTCGATACCGCTCAGTTATCTCCCATACTTAACCATACTTAAGCGGATACTTAAATCGCTTATATCTCACGATCTAGAAAATCAGAAGTTTTGTGTAAACTCGACCTCGCGTAAGCCATACCTTGATATGCAGGCCACGGCCTGAGTACAACACCTAGAAAGGTCAAAGCCACTGAGCTAACCAATGCAGCATAAATGCTAGCTGCCTTGAAGGCTATATAATAAGCCTATTGCCCTTATGTCTTGATATGTATCCGTGTATTGGCATCTCTTTGAGGTAATTATGCCTACTAAATGAGCCATACCAACCATCTTGTCTTCATTGATCATTACATATCTGATCATACCGCCATTGAGCAATGCCTATTATGTGAGATTATATATCACGAGGCATTTCAGTAGTGCACATTAAACAATTGTAGTGCAGCAAAGATCATCAGCTCTTCATCATACCAAAAGGTTGAGTTGTTGTCAAAAGTATTGATTTGTCAGACACCATTTCTCAGAGGTCTATTCATCATGAAAAACAGAATCTGTGCAATCATGGCTATTCAGCCTCCGACATAGCTGACATAGCTATTTAGCTTATGACCCAACCGTTGTTAAGCAGCCTCCACACTATATGGCTGAAAGATGGCAAGTAATCTCTTCGGTCATTCTTGGGCATAGAGCAATCAAGCACAGCCAATTCAGGATGTTTATCCCGAAATTCTCCAAGAGTTATTCATGTTTTCCATGTGTCATATGAAAACAGCCAATATACCGCCCTATGATGAGAGTCATCTCCTTCAGTGAGGGGAAGTGGTTATGCCGTAAAGTTGACCAATCTGATCATCATAAAAGTGACAGATTTGAGACAATCGATTGAAACTTGTATTGAGAATGACTATTCCTTAAGACAAGGTATTGCACCTAAGGGAATAAAGGTTTCATCGTCTGAAATAGGGAAAGAGTTTACATTGACTCTAGTTCCTGAATCCAGAATCACATAGAAAATATGTTCTATCCTGTGCATATAAAAAGTACATTAGATTCAGATTCTGAGTATACAAATGGGCTTGAATGCACTCGGGTTTGTACTGAGTTGCAATTGTCCAAAGTTTTTATTCTGACATCACTACTTATTTGTGGAATAGCATACAATGGTATAAACCATCCACATATAGATTGACACCATACTTGTGGTTTCATATCATTTTGGCACATAAGACAAGCATGCTTCATTGAGGAATAAAGACTCTTTGAAAGCTCATTCTGGAATGTTTAGAAATTTGTTGCCTCATCCATTAGGCCACGAAGTCTTGGAAAAGCCATGTCGGGACTCGAACCCGCAATCTGCATACGGTTTCCAAGCGCAGTTCATCCTCATTATGGAAAGTGACAGAAATTTTATAGTCATCAACAAGTCACAATTCTATCGGATTGAAATGACACATTCATCATTCATACTTCTTTACCATAACAAGTCTCTGAATAGTGTTTGCCCAAAAATAAAATGGGCACCATTGAGATAAGTGATCATGTACTGAAGAATATACACATATCACTAGGCAATGCCATGTTCTAATCATAATGAAATGACATGTCAACCATCCATCAACTACGAAAATACAACTCGTAGTAAATTGTTGTCATTACAAATACTTAATTGACTCTCCATTAGCTTCGATACCAAAGTTAACTTCGGTACCATCACTGATTTCATTGTTCATTATGGCAATCATTATCCAGAATCATTGTCAAAGTTGGGCACACTATAGTGACCCTGAACTGACAAAGTATGTGGGCTGCAACCCAACGACTGCATTTGACATCATCTGGCATTTGCCACGTTCAAAAACGTCAGGCATATTGCCAATATGACGTAGAGAGAATCAATGTTCAGATTGACATTGTTACCTCTAAAGCATTCGATGAGTAATCTCAGTCTGATTCTCTATCAAACCATTTTCACATAACATAATGATTGAATAACATCCTCCATCACCATCTGATTGGTTTGATACACCTCTTTTTAAAAGGGGGAGGAAGAGTATAGATTCATTCATTTTTCATACAGCTGCCTCAAATTGATTTTACATCATTGCAATTTTGCTTGGAAGATTAAAAATCTTATCAAAAGTTCTAGCATCTGTATGTAGCAGCCATAAAGTTGATGACACGGTACATCATGCCGATTGAAGCATCAAATGAAGTCTTATTTGACTTACTGACACATAAAGTTCATTATGAAGAAATCATAGATGCACATTCCCCGGCTCTATCATATTATATGAAGGGCACCGACATAGGAGAACATAGGTTTTTCAAATGTGAATAAGCTATATTGTAAGCTTACGACCATCACTTTGACGTCAACAGCCTAAGACGCTGATTGTCGAAATTCAAGAGTTAAAGGACTCGTTGAATCAGCTTTGATAACATGTGGTTTGATTGATGAATTGTTGATCCATGGTTTCTCTCCAAATCTAGAGAAGCTTGCACACAAGTTGTTGCCAATGTCTTAAGGAAACATCTGAGCAAAAGATTGCCAGTTGTGCCATCAGGCATCGAATTCCATAACAACAAAGCCGAGTGAGTGAGATCCGCCACTCTAGCTATTTGCCCGTCATTCCTTCCAGGTTCATGACAAGAGACAATTCATCAAAGTCATACACCAATGCATACGTCACATGCATGGTTGCACAGTTTGTATCCGAATGCAACCCCATCTAGGTTAAGCATCTAGACAGTAACTTTGGCCAACCAAAAGCCTTCCTGTCTTCGGATATCTTGAGCATTCTCATTTCCAGCTCCATTATGGACTAGGAAGCATCATGACTGTGCCTCGCCAGGACGCTGATCCTCAAAACTGCACACTTGAGGCGAGCCTTATGAGACAGTGACCTTTGGCTTGTGGGGCGTCAACCCCTTATCAAATCCTGAACACTTGGATAAATTTATCATGATGCAACTTAAGTGGGATTATAAGTTCCACATAATCATATTGTCTACGTATGCTAAAGGCACAAATGCCGCATATGATCACAAAAGGTCGCAGCTTCTATAACATTGTGGCTTCTGAGTCAAAAGCTGATAGCCGATGACTTTTGCCAATAAATTGCCGACCTAATAATAATCAGGCCGTGGAAACATATACCTAAAGGGTTTTCGTAGATCGGTCGTTTATATATCAGGGCTGCATCCCAAGAACTGCAGGGCTGCATCCCAAGATCTGCAAGGCTGCATCCAAAAAAAACTGCAGAGCTGCATCCCAAAACTGCAGGGCTGCATCCCGAGAACTGCAGGGTTATATCCCTAACATTTTTACCCTGCATCAAATTGATATGACAGGAGCAGGAATTGATCCTTCCTTGCTAAGATGTAGTGAGCCTTGTATAAATCATACCCTTACACAGATACGCATATGCGGGTACCAATATCTGTGAAAAACTGCTAATGCTACCTTTGCCAAGACCGTGGTTTGTCATCGGATTCTGTGGCCAGTCATCCGAAGCTACCGGAGACATCGACTGAGGTAGACGGAGTTGTGATCCTAAGTTGTGCTTGACAAACATAACTAAATAAATTTCACATTAGTACGTGGCGAATCCATTCTCACTCATCGCGATAGATGTTCGTCAAAGCGTGCGTACTGGACCAATAATCAAGAGTGAGCAGACCGGGTAAAGGATTATAAGTCCAATCCCGTTAAGCAGGGCCACTCTGTTTGCATTAAAACAAGCCCCCGGTGAAATAACTCCGGAAACAAACACGGGCTCCCCGTTGCCGCCTGCGATGCTCCAAAGTAGCTTAAGGAGGGGAGGAAGGGTTGGGTGCACTATATCAGGCCGAGAATCGTTCGATTATAAATCGTTAAATCGTGGGATCATCGTTCGCAAAAGCGACGACGGCTAGCGCAATAATCCGTAACGTATACATCGGATACTTTGAATCGTCACTCTGACGCACGATACGTGTGGATCAATCAGTAATCCAGCGTCAATCTGTATCACGAAACGCAATTCATTGAACCTTGAAACGTCACTCTGAAATACGATACGCAATTCAAAGGGGGCTACATCCTAAGAACTGTAAGGCATAGCCTATAAGGCACATGCTAAGGTGAGGGACTAAAGTGGACTCAGTTCCCCCCAAAATCCTAAAACACCATGAGGGACGCCTCAAATCGGTGTAAGAAGACTGGTACCAGCAGAAGCAACAACAACAATGACATCAAAGACATATACAAAGGTATGCCCGTTGTGAGGTCACAACTCTTTTAAGAGGGGAGATCTGTCAGGGTCATGACCGATGACATATGTGTCATACATGTCATACGTGTCATACCTGTCAGACATGTCATACCATGTCATGTCATGTCATGTCATGTCGAGTCATGTCATATATTATAATGACAGACAGTCGTCAGTACGGTCGACTATGACTGTACATGTCGTCAGATGATAAGTCACATCATCTGTCATTATTCAAGGAAAGACTTGAATGCCACCTGTCATCGAGAGTTCGTATGTCGAACTCGAAGATGGCAAAGCAAGATATATCTTGAAGTAACAAACAAGAAATCATCTTCGCTTCAAGCATGTGCGGAACAAGCATGCGCAGTATTATGGGGCGAACGTATTATTCGTTCTGACGATACTGGTCGTTCAACCAATGTCTCGGGTTTACAACCCAATGGCGGTACCATCTATGCGATGGGAGACATATGGTATTTAGATGAGCTAGCGTTGTGCTAGAGGCAGCATCTTCTCACAGAAGTCTGCACTCATCCCCGCTATTATCTTACGCCTGTGTTACCGTCCTATAACACAGCGTTTACTATTATTTTATATGATATACTGAGGGCTCGCTTATCCAGCCCTAATAAGTCCAGTCTAAGTCTGTCTAGACCCGAGTAGTAGTAGCAATACAGTGCCCGTGACCGTTCGAGGTTCTAGGTGTCACGGTTCTATATGAACCTGATAGACTACGCGGCTGCTATTGAACTGTAGCAAGCACGCAACAATATTTGGTGGGTATGAGTGCAGCGCTCTGGTGTCCAGAAGTGTCCGCTTGAGCACAATGCTCCTAATATTACCTCAATGCCCTCACGCGTCATACGCGTTACCACCATCGGGTTGCGAACCCGAGAGCATTGGGTGAACTAACCGTATCGGCTGGTCGAAATAGCCATTGATACTCGCATGCTGTTCAGTTCATGCTTGAAGCGAAGACGCGTCCTCTCAGAACAATTCGGTTCTTCAAGAACTTGTCTTGCTTCGCCATCTCGATGCCATACCTGGCCTCTCGATGACAGATGTCACTCAAGGTGAGTGGATGACAGACATTATGATTGTACATTGCTGGATGTGACACACCGACAGGATAATCTGTCACTTGTCACCTCCTAAAGTAGGCTGGGTGACCGTCACTAGTAGTCGGGAAGCTCCCGTTAGTATTTATGTGTATACCTCTTTTATCTATCCGACTTTTACCGTTCTGATCCCGAAACCCTTAACTCAGGGTTTATTTCCAGTTATCCGATATATTCACTTCGAACTATATATCCGACAGGTTTGGCCCCACTTACACTTTATTTAGCCACTGCGACACCGCTGAGATGATTGGCTAAAGCCGGACGCTTGGGATGGAGTGAGGCGCTCCGCGCGTGGAAGTGCCGGCAGTCGCGGGTATGGCCTAAATTTATGGGTTGATTTGCGGCGAGCTGTAGGCCTTTGAGAACATTTTTTCTACGGGATTTAACGTTGGATTGGTTTACGTATCCTGGTTGGTTACCACACCGTTTCGTATTGGCCGCCATCTACCACACGACTTCTCGGAATTGCTGCTCTCTCACGGCAGCCGTATCGACGACCCACCGCATTTCTTGGCCGCCCGAGACTGCCGCAATTTTTTCCACGTCTTCTTGCCTCACTCCACCCCTATAGTCTTCTTCATCATGGTCGCTTCTACTAGATCAACAGCTAGCATGGCGAATCGCCGCCGCACATTAAGCACAATTTTTGATTCCGTTGCTGCCAGGCATGCCAACACACCCGCGACTCCGCCAGCGGCACAGCCGCCCGCTAATTCGGCGGGAGCTACATTTTTGGCATCGGTACGCACGTTGCAACGAGGGCACTTCGACATGAAGGTAGCCAAGCACGTACAACGCAAGTTGTTCGACGGCAAGGAGGGGAGATTTTCCGGTGCGGAGTCCCACGCGGCGGCCATCTTCACGAGAATGGTCTCTGCGCTGCAGACAGCATTCGTCACTGAGGACATCGGTTTCGCTCCGCTCTTCACGCTGGGCGACGCTACTTTGGCCGTCCGCGTGGAGGCCAACAATTTGTTGTTCTCCACGCTCGAGCTGCTGGTAGATAGACCCCTCCTCGCCCGCAGCGGACTGGATGGACTCGTCCCACGCCAACTTCCCGACAGACGGTAAGCGGTTTCTGCTCGAGTTCGCCCGTCGGATGATCCCGATTGGTGACCCCTTCCAGGGGCAAGCGGACATGCTCGCCGTCCGCATCCCTGCGGGCGTGGACCCTCATGGACCGATCGAGGACTTCAACGCCGCGCTCAAGGCTGCGAGATCAAGGGCGACGCTCATGGACGAGGACGTGAAGTCCCTTTTCATCAAGGCCCTCGACACCACCTTCTACCAGCCGGTGGTGTCCCGCTTGCTTCTTCACGACCAACGGGCCGCCCACGACCTCCTCACTATTCAGCAATGGGTACGTGAGTGCTACGGCGAGCACGTGCGGGCGGGCACCGCCACCGCATCCGCACACCGGTACTCCCACGGCACGCACTTCATGGAGAAGGACATCGGTGATTCGGGCACGACGGGTGAGATCGCGGACTTACGGACGATGGTACTCGACTTGAAGCGGCAATTGGCCGACTTCCTCGTCGCCGCCGAGTCCGAGCCGTCCCCACGGGGATTCACACCTCGCGCGGACAAGCCGGACCGCCGCGTCAAGACCCGCTTCGCGGCCTCGCCCCTCCCCAAAGGGGGGAATTGGTCTCAATCCGTCTCAAAGAAGGTGGCCTTCCACCGAGACACCGGTGCGACCATCCCGTACTGCCAAAATCAGGTGTGCGCTAAGGGGAAAGCGCGGCATTGGCATCGGGACTGCCCGAACGGGGGCAGGACCGGACTCTCGGCCTACGCCTTCGCCGAGGAGGCCGAGAACTCCGTGCTGGCCGCGAAGTTCCAACACGCCATCGACCACGGCGACCCCGTTGAATTCGACGCCCTCTGCATGCTTGCGGGCGGGAAGCCGGAGGTCTTCACCGATCTTTCCGCGTGCTCGTTCTGCGAGGAGGACGGTGAGGTCCTCGTGTCCGCCGTCACCGAGTTCTCCGACATGGCACGCACGGCTGGGGCTTCACCGTTCAACATCAACACCTTCACTGCCGACTTGCCGGTGGTGTCGGAGCCGGCCGCACACTCCCCACCCGCGTCGGTTGAATACGAGGAGGAATGGACCGGTCCGCCGAACCCCTTCTGCCCTCCCGTCACCCGCACGTTTGCCGATTTCATTGAGAGCACGCGGGGATTGCATTGGGGGCGCCCGACGAGCCGGCCGCGAGCATGAATTTGCTCTCCGCGGTTGAGGCACCGGAGCGCGTGATGGACTACAAGCCCGCGGCCTACGCCACGAGCGACGATGACGACGAGGATGCCTCGGTGGCACCGCCGCGGCCACGGTACGGCTGTGGGAACGCCATTCCGGGCTTCGGGAGGTCTCTTCTCACTTCGTCCTTGGTGTGTGCGCTGCTTGTGATTTGTGCCACCGCCGCGCCGCACACCGTTGCCGATGTCGGTGGTGCCGGTGCGCGCACATGCACGGCTCCACCGGTCGGTGGTGCTACGTGGACTGCCTCGGCAGTCCCAGCTACGGGGGCTTCGCCAACTACAATGGTTCGTAACGATCTTGGCGACGCGGTGGGTGGTGCGAGCACGGCTGCTATCCCGCCACATCGACAAACGCGGTATCGGGAGCTGCGGCAGGGATTCCACACTCTCCGCAATGTCCCGTGGCCACCATGGCTGTATGACCCCGACCCTGATTATGTTCCGCCGTCACCGCCTTACTTACCCGCCACCGCCGTACTCGTCCGATGACGAGGAGCCGAGCTCTGGTGACCATGCGGCTGTGATCGAGGATTCAACAATTCCTTCTACGAATGATTTACCACCAGCCCCGGAGGCCGGCAACTACTTCACCCTCACGCTGCTCCGGGCCGGATCGCCAGCCCCGCAGACCCCTAGTGGCTGAGACTGGTCACACCGTGCCTGCCTAGAGATTAGCTATTGCTTTGTCGCGATTATGAACAGCGATGTGTCGTGGCGGGTGGCGTGGTGGCACGGCTGCTGAGGTGTCAGGTGTGCGGGGTGGCGGTGTCTGGGCGCGCGTGTTGTTTGCGGGGGGAAATTTTTAGATATATTTACAACAGCAGTCGGCACTGAAGTCACAGGGGTCGGCTCAGGCCACGTCAGCAAAAGTACCCAGTCGGACGATATTTGAGAATTCATGGTGTTCAGGCAGAGGTCGAGCGTGGTGAATCCACTCGGCAGTCATACAGCCAGAAAGGTAGCGCGTGAATGCACACTTGAAAACAGCAAAACGAGGCCCGGAAAGAGGAACGGTCGTCTCTTTGACGTCTGAAAAGTCGTCAAATGTGTTGAGTTGGGACGTCGTCGAAAGTAGCCGAGCTTAGCCGAGCGTGCTGACTTTCCATATTTGTGCTGAATTCGGGCTATTTGAAAAGGAAAGCTGCTGGCTGTCTCGGCGTCACCGTGCACCTTCTCAACACTCTCAGGATGGGAATTCACGGGAGTGCGAACTATCGCGCCTCACCTGAGAATTCCCTCGGGAACTTGGTAAAGAAAAGTGATCGTAATCGACGAAGACGATGTCTTCGTGCGAACACGGAGAAGAAAGCAGCAGCGGCGTTAGTGAATGAAGTTAACGCTGAGCTGCGGCACGCACACATACCGCAAACGCACGCACGTACGCATGAATTCAAGGTACACTTTTGCGCGCCTGTTTATTGTTGTGAAGTGAATTCAAAGGTGTTCCGGGCTCCTCGTGGGCATAGCGAGTTCCTGCACGACTGCCCGTTCCTTGCGAGAAAACACGGAAAGCTTTCACATATCATACGGTGCCTCGGGCTTACCTCGACTGCGTGGAGCTGCGGCCCTCAGCACTGCGGATTCGCCTTCAGTAACACGAGTGTGAATCTACGCCTAAGCGGTATAGCAGCGCGAGCGAGGTTGCGAATTCGGGGTCGCTGAATTTATGCTATGCGTTACGTACGGAACGCGTATCGGACAAACTGTCCCTGATTGATTCAAACGGGCGCTGGGTGCGTGAGGATTTGCAACGCCGCTGTAAATTCAGCGAGGAAAAATATATTCAATACAAATTTACGCACGGCCAAGATGATTTTGAAAGGTTCAGGTTTATCCGCAGAATGTTTGAAAATCGTCTCTATTCTTCTTAAGAGGCTGGTTTCCTACAGCTGCAGTGAGGCATTTCGTGGCCTTTTGGCTACTATCCCATGGTCCTTGTGGGAGGACCATAATCGATTATGGTCCTCCCACAAGGACCAATATTGCAAGAATTTAATTGGGCATTGGTTCGGATCTAGAAGGCGCGCCCAATGATTTTTAGTATCAATGGGACATATATTAATTACTTCGATGCTTGGTCCGGCCTGGATCCACCCAATATATCCATGGCGTTCGCATTTGCGACAAGCACCCTCAACTTTTTCAGATTGCATTTTTTTGAAAATTCAAAAAGGCACAAAAAGATACGATATCTTCAATAATTTTTTGGGAATAGTATGTGCAGGCTACACCTGCGTCCATGCGATCATATCGATCTTATACACATGTCCCCATCATATTTGGGTCATACGTCATGTTGGAGTGCATATATTGGCCATCTCTAATGCGTATTAACAACCGTACACCTTTTTAGTCGTTTTTTTAGCCGGAATGGGATAATCGGTGCAAACATGACCCATTATCCACGATGCCCGCTAGAGTGCATTCAGAGTGTGGTAGGAGCGTATGGTGCTTAAACTTTTGAAGTATATCCATAAAATGATTTTTTGAAAGCTTAACATAAGCCATATGGGCAAGTATGTGAGCGATATGCACTCGTTAGCTTGACGCGAAGTGAACATTAGAAGTGCAAAAATCACAAAATCCTTATTTCACTCGGGAGTGATCACCCGCCGCGGTAAACGAGAGCTCAGATGGCGACTAGAGTGTGGACTATCCAACTAAGTTTTCATATTTGGTCATAAACTCAAGGTGTGCGACCATGAGCGGTCAACACCGCGCACCATGCAACCGCTAGGACGCTTAAAGACTATGGTCCTTGTGGGAGGACCATCTTTTTTTCGACGATTTCGATAAAAAACATATCAAAAGCGCACCCTTTAAGCACGCCCCTCTAACACACGCGTGGACGATCCTGTAGGGGAAATTATTCAATTGACTCATAAATATGATGCCAAAAGCACGTATACGCCTCAAAGATCCACGTGGCACTCATAATAGTCATCGCGCGTTGGTCCTTGTGGGAGGACCATGAATTTGGATAGTAGCCACTTTCGGTTCGCGATGTTTCGCCTTCTCCAATCAGCGATCTGTTCCCACATTTGAACTGTCGCCAAATGCTACATCCCGTTGGTGACTCTTGAGATACCACATTCTGAAGCTAGCTGCTGTTGTGACGCGATGTCATATGTGGTGCGTCAGTGTCGAGTCGTCGTGAACTCTCGCGCTTGGGGCGCAGCGCAGTGCTTTGCGTCGTTCTCGTCGGCGTTGCTGGTGCCAGCTGTGAACCGGTGCGGCGAGCCGGAGATTTTGTCCACGTGGCGCGGCTGAGATGCTATGGTGCCTGTGATATTTCTTGATCTTTACGAGGCCGTGGATGGGCTCAGCCTGGTCCGGCGGACGTCATGTGACACCCGGTGAAGTGTCATCCAGTTCGCGAGGGCGTGAGCGCTTCTGAGAGAAAGCATTTTGTAAAACAGGAGCTGGGTCCGAGCGAACATAACTCGGGTTTGGAGTTGCTGTCGTACGCGATGACGTGGCTGTCGTGCTGCTGAATAACTGACTGTGACGTTTTGGGTTAATGTAACGGCTGATACGCCATGGGTGGCGTCTGTGGCTGCTGTGCAGGGGTGCCGTTGTCGTGACGAGTCGTACTGTAGTGCTTTGGTGTTTTTTGGGGTATAATTGCATGCGTGACAAGCGCCATCGGGCGGATAACTGATTGTGAGGAAGGGGGCTGTCTGATGGGCGTCACAACGGTCGCGGGTTTCACGGGGGCTCGACTCACAAAGGGGATGGACCTGTGAGACTTGCCCCTGTAAGGGTAGCAATCAAAAGGGATCGTACTGCTGAGAGACGCTGTCAAGAAGGCTTGTACTTGCGAAGGGTGAGACAGTCACAAGGGCTCGCCTTCATGCGTGTGCTGTGGCGAACTGGGGTGCAAGCGGGGCGTATGCCGGCATGTGCTTTCCTGGTGTCGCGCTGAAGCAAGATTTATATCCGAAGGGTGACTGGCTGACGGGGATCGCTGGTGGTACCTGAGTACGAAAGCGGGGCGGTGGCGTGGCTGGTATAACTAGTATAACTAGTATAACTGGCATAGCTGGGGGAAAATGGTGCTGCAGAGTGGGGGAAAACGGTGACAACTGAGCGTGAACGTGAGTATGATTGCCTGAGGGGTGACAGGGATGTGGCTGAGCTGGGACAGCGGGGGGGGAGACCCTGTCGTGGGCTGCAAAGGGGTCCCCCCCTTCGACCCTATGGTTGAGCGTGTCCATAGTTGTGACAGCTTAGCCTCCTAGATGTGCAGAGGAGCTCTCTGAAATTGAGCTGTGTTTAGGGTTTTAGCAATTAACACAGTATCTGTCAACCTTGCTGTGACCTGGGACCGCCCTGACCAAGAGTACAGGCCCCCAGGTGTGCTACAGTTTCCTCCTGAAGTTGAGTAGGGAGTTTGTTTGCTTCGTTTCACTGCTAACTCCGGTCACCACCCTAGGTGGTGTGCTGGATGTGACACACCGACAAGATAATCTGTCACTTGTCACCTCCTAAAGTAGGCTGGGTGACCGTCACTAGTAGTCGGGAAACTCCCGTTAGTATTTATGTGTATACCTCTTTTATCTATCTGACTTTTACCGTTCTGATCCCGAAACCCTTAACTCAGGGTTTATTTCCAGTTATCCGATATATTCACTTCGAACTATATATCCGACATACATGTCATAGTCGACCGTACCACGAATTGCCTTACTTTGTATGCGGGATATTGGCATTCAACGAAGATGGTGGTGTGTTGGTGTCTTACGGTGAATGATGAGTTATAGAGGAGTCGAACAACAATCGACCTATCGAGCAGCCGAGTGAAGGCTCCGTCACGTGCGAGGTCGGGTCATCCCAGATTCCACATCGTTCCGGGACCGTCGCAGTGGGCGAACTAATCTTTGGGTTTGGGTGTCACGTTCGAACCCAAACCCAAAGGCAAAGGCATAGGACAGTTTCGTAGATTCTGTCCCGATGCCTTTGCAACCTCGCTTGCTAACTCATATTGCAATGAATATTCAACATTCAAGCGTTGGATACCCCACGCCAACGGGAAGCGCTCGGCTGATTTGTTATTTGGGTATGCGCACCCAAATGACAAAAAACGCATCTTTGAAACTCGTTAGTTTCAAAGATGCGTGGCCGATGCCTTCGTGCTTATGTGTGTTAATCCATATGAAATATTCCATGGAATAAATGTGAATATCCCGCACAAACGGGAAGCGCTCGGCCGTTTTGTAAAATTAGGGTGCACCCAAAATACAAAACGCATCTTTGAAACTCGGAAGTTTCAAAGATGCTTGCCGGTCGCGTGCAGCGGTAAAAGGCAAGTCAAAGGGTTTAGGATATAGAAGAAGTACAGGGGCCTTTTTTCAAGCAGAACACGCCGTGAGTGTCTATTACAACGGCGCCCACCATTATCACAAGCGAGACAAACCTTCTTAAAGCTTTTTGGAGGCTTCCTCATGATGGCACCAGCGGGAACGAGAGCGTTTGACCTGTGTGCACATTATTTGAACACGAGTCGTGAAAAGGACCACCGGTCATAGCCGGATGACATCAAGAAAACTTAATCTAAAATCAACATGAAAATGAACTTAATCTAAAATCAGCAAGAAATAATCTAAATTAAATATTTTTCCAGGCTTAAGTATGGGGGGCAGAGTGCACGTTTAAACGCGCGTTTAAACGCCAAAAAGGGGTGCACGTTTAAACGTGTTTCACGTTTTTACCAACTCTTCTAGTGTGTTAGGACACCTCGCGCGCCGCACGAATCGAAGCGATTCGCTCGCTACGCCCTGCTCCGTCAGCGCAACCATGCTCGGGTCACACCCCCTCCAATGCCCCCACCTACCACAGTCTACATCGCAACAACCTTTTGCACTAGAATTAGGGGTGTCCCGAGCCTTCCGCATGTGGCAAGGCGTGCTGAAAACAGCTCAACAGACAGTGGGGACCCGAGAGCCGACGGAACAAACGGATCACTAGACTCGTATAGATGGACATAAATACTGAGTCTAGGTCACTAGCTGTACACCGAGAATGACACACGGGATATGACACCTGACTGTACAAACTAGTCAGGCTGTCATTTCCAGCACACCACCTCATTTGAGGTGCACAGCTTGTGACTACACACCACCCTAGCTACTAGAGTTTACTGAAAGAAATGTAAGATGTCAACTCTAGGAGCTAGCTAGGTCTCAAGATGTGGCTGAGTGCTAAAGCATAAAGTACATGCTAGGATGAGCTGTGAGCAACGAGATAAAAAATAATAATACGTCTCCGATCACAAATTCTTTTTCCTGCAAGTGGCTGGGTAACGCACGCAAGAAACCGCCGGTCTGCATGTTGGATTAGGCAGCTAAAATTAAGAAAACCCTGCCGGTCGATGTAGCGTTGTTGTCTCTGCACTCTGAAAAGGGACCTCCGCCCATGGATTACGTGCCATAAAAAAAACAAACGCTGCTCGCAAGTGGCTAGGATAGCAAAATAAGATGCCAAAATGAACATTCGATCTCAACTACAGCAAGTGGCTGGCTCCCAAGTAACGCCCCGCCGGTCAACGAAAAGAAATCAGTAACCATCGGAATAGTACTCGTCGTCAACATACTCGTCAAAATGCTCAGCGAACTCCTCTGACGCACCACCATACTCGTGAGAGTCGTAAGCCCCTGCGTCCCAGGCAGCCCACTCCTCTGCGGTGTACTCATCATCGTGCTCTTCTCCTTCAACGAAAGCTGCCTCCGGAAAATTTTCGTGTTCAAACTCTTCTACTGTGGGCTCTGGGAGGGGCTCCACTGTAGAATTATCGTCAACATGAGATATATACTGCGGTAAAAAACCTTCCTCAATTGAGGGTTCTAAAACTCCGCCACAAGACTCTAGCTGGAGACCTGTGTCCAGCCCAGAACCCTGTTCCAATCGAAGGGTAGAAAAATGCGGTGCGCAAGCCAAGTGGCCATAATACCCCTCTTCCTCCTCCAAATCGTCTTCAGAATCGTCGAAATACCCAACAGGGTACTCCGATTCATCTTCGGTCTCACTACTTTCATACTCCTCAAGCTGGCGCTGTCCAGAATGCAAATAAGAATGCGTTGAGGGAGGGGCATGAATGTAATGTACTTCTGTGCGCACAGGAGGGGCCTGTGGCACAACGTCTCTCGCCCCAGGGATACTAGGCGAGGGTCTGGTGGTAGTGACCTGACAAGAAACAGATCTCGAATTCGAATAAACCATGCAGTCACCAACTCCCTTGTCGCAAAAGGATACACCGGAAATCCCGGATTCCACGGTTTCAGGCTCAGCGCCCTGAGCACCACCAACGTGTGTGCTAGCCTCTGAAACAACAATCTGAAGAACAACAGGCGTAGAAGCCGCCGATAATGCCACCGGAAAATTCGAGCTCTGGAAATGCGAAAGGGCGCGCGCCATAGAATGAATCGGGCTGACAGTGCGCGAGCGGTTCAAAGATTCCAAGTTTAGAAGCTTGCCATCAATAGTCGCCAAAAGAGCGCGAAGCTCTTCGCTCGAAGAAATCTGAGGTGAATCCATAAAAGAAATAGAACACAAACGATGAATTCACTCAATAAAAATCGTAGAGCACCATCACTCCGTCGTAACAACCCACTGCCAAAGAGCGTCTCAAGCTCTAGCGTAATTCTGATCTAGATGGTCTCACAAGGCGTGAGAACACTCAAACGAAAGATATAGACCAAAATAAATGAAATACTACGCTAGAAACAAATCACGCAAGCGTGAAGTGAGTCCCATAACCTGCTGGAAATAGCACAACAGACAGTGGGGACCCGAGAGCCGACGGAACAAACGGATCACTAGACTCGTATAGATGGACATAAATACTGAGTCTAGGTCACTAGCTGTACACCGAGAATGACACACGGGATATGACACCTGACTGTACAAACTAGTCAGGCTGTCATTTCCAGCAAGGCGTGGTAGTCCCACATCCCACCTGATGTCCTTCGCCTAATCCAGTATCTTGGCAATCTAGGTCGCAGCGGCCACCGGACTACTCGGAATTTCAGCCATTTTTCTCCGAATTTCTCCGTAATTTGGCCTGCTGCCGATTACTCGCCCCAACGCCCAATTTTTTCTCCTCCAACAATACTGTTGTTTTTTGCCAGAATACTGGACCGGGGTCCTTCGACATCCCCACCATGCATCTTGCCTTGGGCATCGAGCTACACGCCGCTACAACACGCCAACTGCACTCAAGCACTCTACCTGTCGTCCCACCAATTCTGGGGGGTGGACCGTCATAGAGATATCCTGCCCCAGCCCCCCTTCGAAATCGGCGGATCCATGGGGCTCCAAGCCACCCTAGCGGTCGAGTGACCCTTCAGGACATGTTTTACATTGTTTTCAATGCACATGGCACAACGACGAGACCGAGTTTGGATTCATTGGCCATATCTCTATGACGGTCCGGTTTTTTTCAGCCTTGCGACCCACGTACGCGTAGTCGCGTACGACCCGAACCCTGAGAGCCGGCCTGCATTTCGAACCTCCCCACCCTGCCCCCCCACCAACCACCCCAAAAGTGTTATTTCGCCACTCTTCTAGTGTGTTGGGACACCTCGCGCGCCGCACGAATCCGCGGCGAAGCGGTTCGCTCGCTACGCCCTGCGCCGTCAGCGCAACCATGCTCGGGTCACACCCCCTCCAATGCCCCTACCACAGTCTACATCACCAACAACCTTTTGCACTAGAATTACAGTAGGGGTGTCCCGAGCCTTCATGTGGCAAGGCGCGGTAGTCCCACAGCCCACCTGATGTAAGACATGGGGATTAAAGCATGCGTACAGGGGGGAACGCGAAGCGTTCCTGGGGGGAATGACTGATGACAGCGGGCCGTAGGCCCGCTGTGAAAAAAATCATAGGGGGGAAAAAAGGGAAAAGGGTCCTTCGACATCCCCACCCATCTTGCCTTGGGCATCGAGCTACACGCCGCAGCACGCCAACTGCACCCTACCTGTCGCTGCCAATTCTGGGGGGTGGACCGTCATCGAGCTAGCTATTCATCCTAAAACCCTACTATCCCCACCTAACTCACGATCTGAATGAATGTCGTGTGGGAGCGAACCTGATGGCGCTCGCGTTGAGCTCTCGTCTTTAGGGTTTGATGCAACTGAGCCGATTTGCACTTGCAACGTTGAATAGACAGCTAGCAATTCACATGACCCAGTCACGTGGATTAAACCGCTCAGTTATCTGCACTGTTCCGCGTTCATTCAAGCGCGCTTTCTACTCCGGAAGCCCTTCGCACGTCGGCAAAGCTGTACTACTTATAAGTGGACAGTCGTTACGAATAGTTGTGAACAACGGTGTTCTTGCACCTTCCGCGTAGCGTGAAGGTTAACAGCGACTTTGTTTGCACATCTGGTCACAGTAAACTTTCGTGCGGTCGTAATGTGGAGTCTTCCTTTTGGATTGACGTTGGGAACCCGCAGTCCCTTGGCTATTGCTGCTGTCAGCATTCCGATATTCACAGGGACAATTGGACACTATTTCCTGGAAACAGCGGTGTCGAATCGGCTGAACGACCGACTGCGAGTAGCGATGGTACGATACTTCGACGCGCGTGAAGGGCAACGTAACTTCGTTCTTTATTTTTCCATTTTCTTATGAAGAGCATTATCAAACTACTTCACTACGCTAGGCAATAATTCTCAGTGTTGTTATGTACCTCTAGGTTCAGGTTGAAGAAAGCCCACCGGAGCGACCCAACACCAACCTATGGCTCGCTTCTCTTGGGCAAGTCTTTCAAATGATGGCTTCCAGTCAAACTGACAGCCAACTATTTTTCGGACCTTTGGTCGTAGTCATGGGCGCCGAAGCTGTCACGAAAGACGACAAATTTCCTGGCCCCGGTGCTGGAAATACTATTAAGATACCGAGAACGGCAAAATCTGAGTGCCTTTCAGGTACAGTATTGGAAACCGATGCCGTTCATCAAGGGCTTGCTTAAAAGTTGTCAGTAATTTTCAAAATAAGCAACCGATTGGAAACATGCGATTGGCTATTCTGTAGTGGGAATAGCCTAGAACCGCTTCACCCATCTTATAATCCACTGAGTTGGTGAGGGGCAACGCAGTCGGAGGTTGGAGGGTTGCGAGTGCTGTTCAGGATCACTTTTACACAATGTGCTGGATCTGGTGTTGAATCCGCATATAGATTCGCATTGGAGTAACCTAGTGACACAAGCTCTGCAAATCAGCGAACCCGTGAAACACAGATTAGCGCCAGGTAGCGTTTCCCCGCAGTTCGCGCCGCCCCAGACTAAAACCTATCAGGCCTCGTATCTGACGTGGAGCTTCTTTTCTAGGGTAAAAACCCTTCTTCTATCTTCATGCTCACGCCAACTTAGGGTTCTTGAGCGCGAAAAACTGCATATTATTTCAAGATTGGTTGGTATATCCATTATACAGCCGCTACGCATTGTACATCAGACAATACACCGGTGGGGTGGTTTGTGACAGAGTGGTTTCAACGTCGGAGAATCCAGATGTTCACCTTGGCTCTTCTTCGACACCTGCCGCTGCCGGTGAGGACCGACCGGTCGCCCCAGATGTACGCGTTTCGTTTTCCGCACGGAGTACAATTTCATCCTGGGACAATCAAGCAAAAACGCGGCACTGCCGTGCGGCATTGCAGGATGAAGAGGTGGCAAGGCAAAATGTGGCGGCTGAGGATGTGACAACAAACCTTAGAGGTGTGCCTTCCACGGGCCTTAGGAAGCGCGGTTTGTGAACAAGGATTGTGGGCAGGCTACGCGAGTTGCTCGGCTTACAATGCTTCCGTAAACAGCCCTCATAGACTTTCATCATAAAATAAATTTATGATAAACTTTTATGTAGACTCTTCTAACAAATGTCATTCTAGCACATAGCCTCCTTTTCAGTGTAACACGCAGGCGAAATATAAGCTTATATTAGTTGATGTACAACGCAGAATCCTGTGTTTTCCCGGGTCTCTAGCACGTGGTTTGATGGGTTGCATTGGCAGGATTATTAATCGCAGCACGACCTAAGGAAAAGTTCCGTGCCTGAGACAGGTTCGCAGCCTCTCACCGTGCTGCTTCCGGCTTGGCCCTCCGAAGGTCTCTCCTTTGCCACCTTCCCGATCGGAAGGGATTGGCCACTTTCCCCTTCATCCGCAACCTGCACCGCTGCCTTGCCTTCAGATGTTGAGCGGCCGAGCGCCACGTAAGTGTGCTCGCCTGTACGGCGCTCTGTTGTGACCCGCCTCCGACATCGAGCCCAGAGCTCCTTCTCAGCTCACTCGTTTTACTTCCACGAACCCAGCGCCCCCTTCCAGGCTCCACCCTCTTGCTCTTGCTATGCAACAATGCCGAGCCACCTCAGGTTGGAGGGAGCCTTCGAACACTGCTGTCTTGTGCCTGGCGCACCTGTTAGGTTTGCGCCGGTCAGGCAGGTACTCGTCAAACCCAAAACCCCGCTATCTCTATGCTGAGGAGATGATGCACAGAAGCGCTGTAGGCTCCGCCGTGGTTTGAGGCATTTGAAAGTGCCGAAGGCTTTGCCGTACGGCTGAGAAGGCAGCCCAGGGTTTTGCGTCCTACCACAGGGCAGTGCGAGGCGGCCACGATGATACAGCAGCTTTTGGAACGTCGTGTACAGGTGGCACTCCCGGGGGAGGGGCTCGGGCTGCACCAGCTGCAGCCGCGTATGTTGGCGCTGGAGAAGCAGTTTTATGGACCAGTCAGCCAGACCATGCCAAACGCTCCCACTGTGGTCTACGCGCAGGATCCTGGAAGCGGCAGCGAGAATGACATGTCTCAGGGCGCGGAAACAGCTCAGCGGGAAAATGTGTTGGGGCCCACGCCCGATCAAGGAAGCTATCAAGAAGGCAATCAAAAGGGTAATGAGGACTCAAATGGGACCCTAGGCGTAGCATCGAGGGAAGTGGGGGCGAGGCAGGGGGTGGTGATGGTGGTGTGGCCCCCTGTGGAGGACGTGATCTGCGCGGCAGACAGCAGTGACGCGGCAGCGCTCCGGTCCCTGGAGGCGGCGCTGCAAGATCCAACATCAGGTGCGACGCCAGAGTTCTCCAGTCCTCCCTTGCCTCCCTGGTCCTACGCCTTGGGATCAATTTGGAATCCGATGGTTATGAGCAATGCATGGTCTCCATGAAAAAGCATGCAGATGCGAGCAACTGTTGTAGCTGCAATCCGACTAGGGACTGGAATCTTAGCTGGAATCAAAAGGGTCTCCTTTCCGGAAGCAGCATCTTGGCGACTGTCGAAGCAGAAGGTTGGAGCGTCGCGTGTGCTCAAGGAAGTAGAAGCCGGGTTCAGGCCATCAGATCACTGGGTTCTGCTTGTGGAGTCGGCCGCACATCTTCCACGTCATTGCAGTTAGCAGCAGTGGATCTGGTTATACATTTTGCCCTCTCGTTTCCTTGAACAATGTTTGCCAGCTGTCACTTTTCGTTACCCTTTGACTTGGCATGATGGAAACAAAATCAAATCATTCCCTCAATTCGTTTCGATTAGGTTGTGTGCTCGCAAGTGATGCGTAGGGGCATGGCGCAGGGAGCAGGTGGATGCGTAGGGTGGGTGGTGGCGAGGTGAGTTGGTGGATGCGGAGCATGGGCGCAGTGGCTTTAGGGGAGCTTGGTAGGTGGATAGTTGCAGTGGATGCGTAGGGGCACAGCGGAGAGTGGTGGATAGGGGTAGGTGGGGGCGGGGGGAGGGTAGGTGGATGTAGGTGGCGCGGAGCAGGTGGATGCGTAGGTGGGTGGCGTGAGCAGTGGATCTTAGGGGCATGGATGCTTAGGGCAGGGAGTAGGTGGATGAGTAGGTGGATGGTGCAGGGAGCAGGTGGATGCTTAGGGGCACGGCACAGGGAGCAGGTGGATGCTTAGGGGCACGGCACAGGGAGTAGCTGCAGAAGTACGTTGATTGCGCCTGGAGCAGGCAAGTGCCTCGAGGCATTGTAGTAATTGACCAAACATTGTGCGAAGGTGCAGCGAGCGCATGGCTGAAGACTGTCTTGGCGGTTGGCGCGGGGAGGGGAGCGTTTGATCGCAGACGGACATATGCCTGGCTGGGAGCCCACCTTCCTTTGGGATGTTCTGTCGCGTATAGCATCTCCTCCTACAGTGGGGATCATGGAGAAGGGGCTCGAGGAGCTGCAGGCGTCGGGGCATCCGAGCCACGGGGAAGCATGGGACGCGCTGACTGAGTGCTTACTGGGCTCATCGTTTGGAGATCAACAGTTGGAGGCTCTACTGGATGCCGGGCTCGTCAGGTCAGGAAGCCGCTTGTATACCACGAGTGGCGTGCAGAAGCTGATTACACCCGACCTCGAAGATGCTGAGCCCTCCCATCTAGAGGCTCGGGCCATGACGCACTCTCGTGTGCTGCGCGCCGCAGTCGTCATCTAGACGAGTGTAGAGGCTCGGGCCATGACGCGCTCTCGTGTGCTGCGCGCCACAGTCGTCATCTAGACGAGTGTAGAGGCTCGGGCCATGACGCGCTCTCGTGTGCTGCGCGCCGCAGTCGTCATCTAGACGAGTGTAGAGGCTCGGGCCATGACGCGCTCTCGTGTGCTGCGCGCCACAGTCGTCATCTAGGCAGTGTAGAGGCTCGGGCCATGACGCGCTCTCGTGTGCTGCGCGCCTGAGTCGTCATCTAGACGAGTGTAGAGGCTCGCCATGACGCTCGTGTGCTGCGCGCCAGTCGTCATCTAGACAGGCTCGGCCACGACGCTCTCGTGTGCTGCGCGCCACAGTCGTCATCTAGTCGAGTGTAGAGGCTCGGGCCATGACGCGCTCTCGTGTGCTGCGCGCCACAGTCGTCATCACTCCCGCACCCCTGCTTCGGTCCTTGCCTTGCGCCGCGGACCCTCTGCACCGCATCCAGAGCTCGGCCGCACTTGTGTACAAAGATGAAGGAGCTTGCAGGGTGCAAATGTCCACATTTTACTGCAACTGCGCGATCTGGTTTTTCCCGATCCTCTTCGAGACGCCTCCACCACATGCTCTGCTGCATGCTGCGCAGGCACCTCGAAGCATTTCTTCTCGGGGAATCGGTTATCTTCGTCCCGAGATCCGAGGTTACCGTGAGTCGCTCCGAGGGCCAAAGCGTGGGCGAGCTTGCACCGCAGTGACAGGCCGCATGGCTCATGCCACGGGGGCAGCGTGACGTTAGGTACTGTGGATATCTGAAGACGCTCCCAGGAATGCCGCACAGGTACACCGAGCCGGTCGTGGTGCATGCTGGGGACTTGCAAGGAGGAGTGGCACACCCCCAGGGAGTGGTCGGCATCACAGCCTCGGACAGCATGCTCCAGGCTTTCCGTGGCCTTCAGGTGCTGAGTGCCGGTGACCGTGATGAGATGCCCAAGGCTAAGTGCATGCTTCACATAATAAGAACAGTTTTCTGAAGATGCCCTAGGCTCTTTGCACGTGGTGAGCTGTTTGACAAAGTTACGGTGCCCGCTGGGCTGCGATGACACGGCGATGGGGTCAGTGCGCAGCGATGACACGGCGATAGGGTCAGTGCGCTGCGATGACGCGGCGATGGGGTCAGTGCGCAGCGATGACACGGCGATAGGTCAGTGCGCTGCGATGACACGGCGATAGGGTTGCGCAGCGATGACACGGCGATAGGGTCAGTGCGCAGCGATGACACGGCGATGGGTGCAGTAGGATAATCAACTTCTACTTAGTTCAATATACTCAGGCATATTATCTAGTAGAATGTGTTAGAACTTACACACACAGTTGAATCATATTAAATCTGATAGAAGTGTTTTTGAGTTACGCATATTGCTTATCAACAGTGTTGTGTTCCCGCTAAAAGCTGACCCTGTTACTCAGTCATAGCTTTCTATACTCCTACTTGTACTTTGGTGTTCTGTAACCAGATACTGTATACATCTTGAATTGATCTGCTAACTTTGCTGCAGTCCTTGTCATCATTGCTCTGTCTACATATACACATAGTACTATACTCTGACTTCTTTCCAAAATGTCATCATTACTCATAATTAGTCATTCTGTGCTAGCAGTGTTTAACACTGCATGAGAGTCTACTGTTTTCCTACTCCTCCTTACTCACGCTCTTCGAAAATATCGCAATACCACAGCACTGAGTATCTGAAAACGTTCCAAGACCAGACTTTTGGTAAAGAAGTCCGCCAAATTCTCCTGAGTAGGCACTTTAGCAATCACAATTCTGCCCAGCTCTACCAACTTTGCCACATATCGATTCCTCACTGCCACATGACGTGTCGCTGCATTGTTCAGAACATTTTCTGCCTGTGCAACCGAGGCATGATTGTCCCCATGAATTGTAACAGGCTACTTGACAGTTGAAAACTCAGTTAGTAGATTGACAACATACTCAACGTCCCGTGCACATTCTGAGAACGCTATCAATTCTGCCTCTGCTGTGCTGATTGCAACTGTCTTCTGCAATTTTGACGAATACATGACCGTGCTGCTATTCAATCGCACCAGTGAACCTGTCACAGATCGTCTGGTCACTTTGTCTAGTGCATGGTCTGCGTCTGTATAAGCTGTCACTATCAATTCTGCATTCAGTGACGCTGGCGAACTGTACTGCATAGTCAAACAAACATGAAGAGTTCCCTTCAAATATCTCAGCACACGCTTCAAATGTTGCCAATGCTCCTGCCCATAGCAATGAGAAAACCTGGCCAGATAACAGACCGCTGTCAGAATATCAGGCCGTGAGCAACGTGCCAGCCACATCAATTCCATCACCAGATTCACATAGAGAAGTTTCTCCAACTTCTCCTCCGAGTCCACAGGCATCAAAGACAGCCTGAGCTCCATAGGTGTCATACAGGGATTACAGTCCTGCATTGCATCTCTCTCCAACATGCGCTGGATAAGCCCAACCTGACTGATTCCACATTCTCTGACTAGACCACAGTCTATGAAAGTCGTACTCATCGCCCAGCAACTCCATCAACGGTCCTTTGTCCTTGCTAGGCCACTTCTCACTGTACCCTCTGAAAAAGTCCACCTTCCACTGCACTGATGAAGTGAACACCGTGTAGTCGTCCACATGCACGTACACAAACACCACCAGAGTGTCGGGCTGCCAAATGTAAAACAAACACAGGTCAATGTTCGACACCCGGAGCCTGTGGTCATAAGCCAACACAAACTCCTTGCTCGTCTTGTACCAGATGCGCGGTGTCTGCTTCAACCCGTACACGCTCTTCTGCAAAATTCCATACAGTACTCCCCGTACTGTCCGTGCATTAGGCCAGCTGACATACATTGGAGTGTCCACTTCCAGCTCTCCGTTCAAAAAGCACATGATGACGTCCATAGCAAAGGCCGCCAGTCCCAACACCAAACTGAGCTGAATAAGAATTCTCAACGTTGACAGCTGAGTACACGGAGCATACACATCCTCATAGTGCACCCCGTGCTGCTGACCATTACCGCATACCACCCATCTGGTCTTCCTCTCGGCCAGCACCCCTGCAGAGTCCAACTTTGCCTTGTACACAGCCACCATGCGCATAACCTTCTCACCAGCAGGCACCGTCTCCACCGGCAAGATTGCCTGCTTCACGTCAATGAGAGCGCACTCCTCCTTGTGGTCCGACTCCTGCCACTGCACTGCGTCAGGTCCCTTCAACAACTGAACCCATCCTTTCGGCTCCGTCACACCAACCGGCAACCCCGTCATTTTCTCCTCCTGAGCTGCCAGAGCAACATGACGATTCTCAAACCTCACTCGAGCCTCACACACATCAATTGCCGAGCCACTCACCCCAGCATGACGTTCCAATATCACCTGATACGGCAACACATGATCCTCTCGTGCCGTAGCACACACCACTGCTGCCTCCCATTCACCTCCTCCTGACTGCTGCAATATCACCTTCTCAAACAAAGGATAAAATGAATTCACTGTCAGCTGTGCACAATACTCAAACAGCAACGCAAGATGCTCCACCCTTGCTTCCAGAAACACACTCACCGGTGTCCAAAACGATCCTGCACCAGCACTGTTCAGCTTCACAACACCAGTGAACTCATCACCCTTCAGTTCCACGTAGACACGCAGGTCCAGTATAGTTGTCGCTGTTCCCACGAAGGCTGAAACGAACTTTCCATCCAGAGACTCGCAGTCATATAACGACCTCAAAGGTGTCATCATAGAGGGATCCCAAGACATCACCAGCTGTCAATACTTATCGACACGCTCGTCGAACCGGACCATACCACTTCTGACCACCTTCTCCTTGTCCTGGCTGTAAAGCAGATAAGCCGTTGATCGCTCTTCGTGTCCCACGTAGATCAAAAGGAGTAGCCCAATCTGCCAGTTTCGTACGCAGGCTCGCATCGATAAAAGCATAAGCTCGACAACCAAACACTCGCAGCACAGACAGATAGTACTTCTGGTTCAGCACCTGCAAACTAGACTGCATACCCAACCCAGTCTTGCATAGTCGATCGATCAGAAACACAGCGTGCCTCATAGCCAAAGGCCACATAGTCGCAGGCAAACCAGCAGTCACCAGCATAGCCCTCGCCTTCGTCTGCAGGAACTTGTTCATGGTCTCCGCCCTGGCATTGTTCTCGTGCAAGTACGGTGACGTCGTCCTCTGCACGATAGCATTGTCCTCACAGTACTTCTTAGTCTTACCAGACACGATGGTCGAGTCATTGTCAGAGTGCAATACCAGCACGTCCAGGTCGTGCACCACCTGCTCAACACGAGTTTCCTCCTCGAGGAACACTCGCCCAGTTGCCCTCACCATCTTACGATAGTCCTCCAGAGCGTCCACATACTCCAGCTTCTGTTTCCAGACATAGAAGTGGCACACGTCTGAGTAGTCGTCCACATGAATAGTGTACCCACGATAACCTTTGGTTGACGCCACGAACGGTCCTCCATGGTCAGTAAACGTCAACTGCCCCATTTTGACTGACACCAGCCTCTTCTCCACCACCTTTCGTACAGACTTCGGGACCCTTCCCCTATCTGTCGTCTGCGATGGCCTCTTCGGTGCCGCCACCTGGCACGCCATACAATTCACAGAACAGCTCAGCACACTGCTGCTCCTCAACTCCTCAGAGTTCACACCCAGCTCCACCCCCTGAAGGTCCATAACTTCAATGTATCTGTCACACGTGTGACCCAGCCGAATGTGTGCGATAACCTTTGCGTCCACCCTCGGCACCACAAACTGGTCAAGATACAGCACAACCACAGGCCACGGAGTCCCCTGGATGAATACACGACCAGCCTCCGACTCCACCAGCTCAGACACGTTGTAGCATTGGTCTGTTCTCGCAGAAAATATCACACTGCCCTTGGAGTACACGTGCAACTCCTCGAACTTCGTAGTCAGCCCCCACCACGTAGCATTCGGCTTGTACGGCACCACCAGCATAAACTTCGTGTGCACGGGGTCCTTAGGAAAGTCCATGAGTATCTTGGTCAACAGTTTCTCAATGAAAACATCGTCGTACGGTGGATTACCCCAGAAGTTCCGTCCCGTCAGACAATGAAGAAACACCGAGTTCACCACAGAATAGAACTCGCTCACTTTTCGACTGTGCTTGTCAGCACACATATCCAGATGAAAGGGCCCCTTCTCATTGTTCCACTTCTGGAACTCGGTGAACTTCCAGTTGCACTTGTCCCTCACCGGACAGCTCTCCTTCTTGTCGCACTCCACCCCCGGCAGCGCAGTCTCCACGATGACCTCAGGTAGAACATAAACGTTCCCCTTTCTGCACACGTCGTACTTACATAAGTTCTCCTTGTCCTTCAATACACGGTCCCCGAACTGAGCATACAACCCGAACTTATCCTCCAGACTCACCGCGGACACCAGATTAAAAGGCAACTCAGGCACGTACTGCGCCTCCACCTTCTGCACGTCAGCCTTCTTCGTCACACGATTCCACAAGGTAATAATTCCTCGGCCTCCTCCGCAAGACGTCGTCACCTCTCCAGCCATGACTTTAAACGACACAGCTTCTGACGCATTCACCTGAGCACCCTCAAACATAGATAAGTCATTAAAAATAGACTTCGTCGCCATGCTGTCAAAGTACAGTTCTCTGTCCGAGTCCACCACAGTCATTGCACACAGGTCTCCTCCTGAAGCCTGTGACGAGCACTCCTCGTAGTACTCATTCTGCACTCGTGCGTCGTCCTCCTTGTCGCGATTGAACACACTGTACACCCAGGTGTCCTCCAACACGTCACCTGTGTATACCACCTTCTGGTCTGCCACTGTAGACACAACCGGACAGGCTACATGAACTTCCTCATGATTCTCCAAGCTCCACAGCTGCTCTGCAGACACTTCTGTACGACGCTGCCTCGCTGAACTGGATGAAGTCGCCTCCTCCACCGTCGCTGCTACTGCGTCAGGTGTCTTCTTCGCCGCGATTTTCTTGAGTCTCCGCGCATAGTTTTCATGCACCGCTCTCTCCTTAGAAGGATTAAGCTTGATGAACTCCTCCATACCCGCCGGGTTCACTATCCAGCACTTCTCAGCAGAATGAACACCAGAGCACGTAGGACATATCAGTTTCCTGCCGTCATTAAACTTCTTCTCCTCGCTCTGCCTTCTTCTGTCCGCAACCAGAGCTCTCGCCACAGCAACAGTCTCCTCGTCCACAGTAGCCCCCACTATACCCGATGAAGGAACCAAAGATTGCTGCACCACGTTCACAAAGAAATGCTCAGCCCTCTGCACAAGCATATCAAAGGAAGTACGTCGTTCCTTACTGATATCCGCGACAACTTGCGAATACTCCGCAGGCATCTCCGCAACTGCTATTGCAGTCACCAGCACCTCCACAGTTGTAGGATCAAGCCTCGCACCCCCGTAGTTGGCCACAGAACTCATTACGTCACCAAAGTAACCCAACTGCTTCACCGGGTCCTCATTCACGTTCACGGTCAGCTTGCACAGCTTCTTCATTGAGCCTGCGAGTTGTCCAAACAGCTGCGGCTCCACTCTGCACTTCAGTTTCCTGAAAGCCTTCAAACCGTCATTGCCACACCGTCGTACGACGTCAAAGGCGTCCCCGGCTGTTACTTGCTTCAGAATTGCTGACAAAATTGTACCGGCCACACTAGCAGAACCAGGCACAGTAATAAAACTGGCGCCGTCTTCAAAGAACTCGTCGTTCTCCGCGTCGTTATCTCCCTCCTCTGCCTGTGATGAAGGCTTGTCTCCTGCCCGTGATGAAGGCTTTTCCTCTGCAGTCGATTTACTATATCCTCCCGATTTAGGTGTGAACAAGTTCAGTCCTTTGATATCTGCAATATCTGACACTTGATAGTCACACACCAGTTCAAGCAGCTCAGGGTAAAACGAGACTGCTGACTCGAACTGTGTCTTAAATTGAACCCAGGACTCATACTGATTCCTCTCTGTTCCCGTGTACTTCGTCGTACCTAGCAACTTCACAACACACTGAACTGTCTTCTGTGCATTACCAGGGCTCGTCACACCCGACTCAACTTCTTCATGATCTCTAGATTTGCCAGACTCCTTCTTCTCAGCATTTAACAACTGAATTGTCTCTGCCATAGTTTTCATGAAAGCAGCCTGTTGCTCTACCAAATCCTGAAGCTGAGATTCCCGTGTACGTGGATACTTCATTTCTGACACCCCCGCGTCAGCCATGGCGTCTGTACCCTACACTACCTCAGATCCATATAAGGCCCATAACCTAGGATAATCAACTTCTACTTAGTTCATATACTCAGGCATATTATCTAGTAGAATGTGTACGAACTCACACACACACACACACAGTTGAATCATATTAAATCTGATAGAAGTGTTTTGAGTTACAGACAGTGCTCTTATCACTCAGTTGTGTTCCCGCCCTCAGCTTACTGTTACTCAGTCATAGCTACTTTTACTCGTACTAGTACTCTTGTGTTCTGTATCCAGATACTGTGTACATTTTGAATTGATCTTCAGACTCTGCTGCAGTCTACTTGTCATCATTGCTCTGTCTACATATACACACTGTACTATACTCTGACAGTACTGTCATACTGTCATAATTTGTCATTTTGAGCCAACAGTGTTTAACACTGCATGAGAGTCTACTGTTTTCCTAGTCAGTGCGCAGCGATGACATGGCGATGGGGTCAGTGCGCAGGGATGACACGGTAATGGGGTCAGTGCGCAGCGATGACACGGCGATGGGGTCAGTGCGCTGCGATGACACGGCGATGGGGTCAGTGCGCTGCGATGACACGGCGATGGGGTCAGTGCGC